>CM077656.1:14912085-15069585 GCA_039707465.1 Rhabdophis nuchalis
CTTACATAAAAACACCAAGCAAACATTGCTCCTTCTGAAGTAGGAGCTTTCATTTAACTGTGTTCCTACCTCTTATATGCAATTTAAGAAATGTAATCTCTATTTCCCAGGCCCAGTTGGTAAACATTTTTTTTTTGCACCCTTTGGAGCACATTTGCAGGAAGTTGCCATAGCAATTTTTTATGCCTGTTTCAAAAGGGAAATACCAAGCAAATCAAGGTATATTTCAGAATAAATTATTCCTGAAGTTGAAATCACATTGATTGCAGGGGCTTATGTGAAATCAGAGAAAACATGAAATAAGGGAGATTGTTAGAATGATTGTTTAAAGACACTTGTAAAAGTACAAACACACATAACCACAACTAATATGAACAGCCTCTGGAATTACCTATATGTAAGAACTCTTTGATTTACATTTTATAATAATTTCACTGCTACACTATGCCTAGATCTATAAAGCATGGCTTATATAAATTTATTTAAGCAATATTTTAATTAATAATGAGTTTTATTGTGATGGCTTAAAATTAGCTAATTAAATTGGATTCATGAATATAGGAAGGTTATTTATTCCTTCTATAGCTAATTTCATATTAACAGAGGGAGGGGCACTATTTGAATTTATTTTGACTCTATTTTAATAGCAATAGTGATAGCTCTTAGACTTATATACAGCTTCATAGTGCTTTACAGCAGTTCTCTAAGCAGTTTACAGCAGGGGTATACTGCTTTTTATACCTACCGCCCACTTTCGTATCTCTGTTAGTAGTAACATTTTCTAACCGCCCACAGGTTCCACAGTAATGGTGATTTATAAAGTAGGGAAGTCAATTAAATTAAAGAAAGGAAAGTGCTTCAGTATCGGACCAAACCCCTACCGCCCACCATGAAAGCTGGAACGCCCACTAGGGGGCGGTAGGGACCAGGTTGACGACCACTGGTTTACAGTGTCAGCATATTGCCCCCAACAATCAGGATTCTCATTTTACCCACCTCGGAAGGATGGAAAGCTGAGTCAACCTGGGACCTGTCAGGATTGAACTCCAGGGCAGACTTAGACTGCAATACTGCATTGTAACTGCTACGCCAGGGATGGCAAACCTTTTTGTCAATGCATGCCAAAATTGTGTGCATGTGTGTCCCACGCCCACAATGCAATGCGCCCTGACCACCAGAGATGGGCCTATTTTTCACCCTCCATAAGCTCCGGAGGCTTTACTGAAGCCTGGGAGAGTGAACATGGCCTCCCACCCCCCATCCTCCCGGAGGCCCTCTGGAAGCTGGAAACGGATTGTTTTTGAACTTCCGGTTGGACCTGTTTTTCACCCTCCCTAGGCTCTGGAGGTTTTCCTGAAGCCTGGGCAGGGCAAAAACAGCCTCCCTCGGCTCTCCGGAAGCCTGAAAATCAGCTGGCTGGCGTGCATGTCAGAGCTGATGGCTCGTGTGCTGGCAGATATGGCTCCATGTGCCACCTGTGGCACATGTGCCGTAGGTTTGCCATCATGGTGCTAGACCACCAGAACTTAAAAAAGATAAGAAAATCTACCTAAACATGCTAATAAGAGGAAGACTTCATTGATAATAATGGGAAACAATCTGGCTGGACTATTTAGCTAATTACTATTCTCCACAAAGTCTGGAATTATTAAATGTTATTATTAATGTTTATCCTCATTTATTTAAGTGAAACCAGGCGTAATTAAAGAAAGCATGTGATGAATTGCTCCTGAAAAGTCTATTTTATTCTAATGGAATTTTCACACTGTAGTTGTTAGGCAAGGCATTTTTGCAAACAATTTTATAAGCCTGACCTACTTTTAAAATTTTACAAGGCGGTAAGAAACGCTATATTGAGACATAGCAATAGCACTTAGACTTATATACCGCTTCATAGTGCTTTTTCAGCTCTCTCTAAGCGGTTTACAGAGTCAGCCTCTTGCCCCCAACTATCTGGGTCCTCATTTTAGCCACCTCGGAAGGGTGGAAGGCTGAGTCAACCTTGAGCCTGGTGAGATTCGATCTGCCAAACTGCTGGCAGTCAGCAGACTTAGCCTGCAGTACTGCATTCTAACCACTGCACCAGCACAGCTCTTATAAATTTTATTAACTTGATGAACTTTTCATTAACTAATGAAATTATGATCAGAAAGCATTTTAGGGTAACAGACTATTTGAAGGAACCCCCTACCCTACTACATTTGCCAGCCCACCAGGATTGGAAGGCAGAGGGTCCTATCGCTTAGGGATCTGGTGAAACCATGAAAAAGGTCCTTCTTGGTGGTGGCCTCTTCCGTAAGGAACATCATTTCCCCCTTGGATAGGATGCCACACACTGTGTTGTTCTTCCCAAAAGGCCCTAAAATGTAGTTTTGTCCATGTTGCAAGCGTCCCAAGGTCATCTATGTGTGATCCAGAGATGGGTTGCTCCCGGTAGTAAAAAAATTGGTAGCCCACCACTGGTGTGATCTGAGCAGTTATATAATTTTGTTAATTAAAATAAAATAATAAATAAAATCAATGATAAAATATCAGCCAAAGCTACATTATATGAGAGCATGAGAATATGAGATTAGAAACCCATATTTATGATATCAGGCGAGTTTTTGAAAGAACCTCTCTGAGCAATGTCTCAATAAATAAACATCCCTAATCCAGTTTTTTATTTCTTGGATTTTTTAAAAATTTATCAGATCTTATGATTGGCTGCAGAAAATTAATAAAAATTCAAGCTGAAATCCTGGCCTTATGCCTTAAAATGGAAAAGATAAGAAATAAACAAAACATTTTCATAATTATGATCTCTTCTAATAGTTCTCATTTGTTCAGAGTTAGTGGTTTTGGTAATTCAAGTAAACTTACCAACATTACTTTGTCTATTTTCTTAAATAGCTGAACATATTATCTTTGTCACTTTCCCTCTCAGTAATTAATGATATTACATTTTTTTCACTGTTATAATTATTCAATTCACAGTCTTTGTAGGTAAAGACGTTCCTTTTAAAAATATTTTTATAACTTTTTATACAATTACATTTTTGGAGACTTAACACATTTGAAGATTTTGGTTTTTTTCTGCCAAAAATCTGCACTGTACTACATTTAGCTGCACCACAAAGTTATTTAAATCACATGACACTGATTCAAACATCAGTGTTTTCAAATTTTATTTAGATTTTTAAAAAAAGCTACAAAAGAGTTAAGAAGTGTTTTTTTTTTCATTGTTCGAAGCATAACACTTTGGGTTCTGAATAAATTGAAATTGCTTATTTTCATCTAGACTTGTCAAAAACAGATAAGTCTTCTGATCAGGGGACAAGTTTTTTCTCTGGACTGGAGGATCCAAGTTCACAAGCATTCTTCAGAGGTTTCCACACTCAGGATTAGGAATATCATCTCAATGGTATACAAATGCAACATCACGCCACACCAAGAATAGAGATAATAATAATTATTATTATTATAATTTATTACATTTATAAACTGCCCCCTCTCCCCGGAGGGACTCGGGGCGGTGTACAGGAAAATTAAAAAACCATCTAAAAACATACAAAAACATACAAAGTTAAAAACGAATTAAACCACCCTGTACAAGAATTTAAAACATTAAAATTATAACCCATTCAAAACCAAATACATAATTTGCAAAAAACCAGACTGGGGCAAGAAGCGTCGATTAGGCCAAACCGGCCTGATGGAATAAATATGTTTTTACTTTTTGGCGGAAGATGCGGAGGTCCATGGTCGTTCTAATATCTGGGGGTAGGTCATTCCAGAGGGTCGGGCCCATCACAGAGAAGGCCCTTCCCCTGGGCGTCGCCCACTGGCATTGCCTAGTGGACGGCAACCGGAGAAGTCCCTCTCTGTGTGAGCGAATCGGCCGAAGGGATGTATGGGGCAGGATACGATCCCGCAAATAACTAGGTCCTGTGCCATGGAGCGCTTTAAAGATGATGATCAACACCTTGAAACACACCCGAAAGGCCACAGGCAGCCAGTGCAGCCCGCGCAGGAGTGGTGTTACATGGGAGTATCTAGTAACTCCCATAACTGCCCATGCGGCTGCGTTCTGGACCAGCTGTAGCCTCCGAGTGCATCTCAAGGGGAGCCCCATGTAGAGAGCATTGCAGTAGTCCAGACGAGACATCACAAGCTTCTGTTGTATCAATGCAAAGCTGCTTTCATCATTTGCTTCCTTTGACTCTCTCTGAAGATGTGTTATGACTGAAGAAAGGCCTGCAGTCCGTAAAAGCAATGTGTACCTAAAAAATCTGAGGACCCACAAAGCCCTTCAGTTTCCTAGATGGGTTCTTTTCCTCAAAATTAGTTAGAAATTCAAAATGAGAAGGAAAACCTTTTAAGTCAATGAAAGATCAAAGAGGGAGAAGCATGTTCCTCTAGGTCCTGTCCATTCCTCTACTCACAATAAAATTCCCTATGCCACCAGACTTGAAATTTTGGGTTTGGATAATCTGGAACGGCTCTTCCTGCGGTATGATCTAAGCACAATACTCAAAATTGTCTTCGACAACATCCTATCTGTCAATGACTTCTTCAGCTTCATTCTCAATAATACATGGACAAACAATGGATACAAATTCCAGGTAAACTGCTCCAAACTTGATTGCAGGAAGTATGACTTCAGCAACAGAGTGGTCAACGCCTGGAATGCTCTACCTCAGGGGTCTCCAACCTTTGTAACTTTAAGTCCGAAGGACTTCGGCTCCCAGAATTCTGGGAGCTGAAGTCCTTCAGACTTAAAGTTGCAAAGATTGGAGACCCCTGCTCTACCTGACTCTGTTGCTACATTCTCCAACCCTCACAGCTTCAACCTTAAACTGTCTACCATAGACCTTACCCCATTCCTAAGAGGTCCATAAAGGGGGCGTGCATAAGTGCACCATCGTACCTACTGTCTTCATCTATTTGTATTCATTTCTTTCATTTATACCCATGTTTATATTTATATCTGCTATCTTGAACATGCTCGACAAACTAATAAATACAAATTTTGATTAAACCTGAAGGACATGAGAAAAGAAACTTTTCTCTAAGTCCCCATGCAATTGTCCTATTGCAGCAATTCAAATTGATATGGAAATGACATAAGACTATAGAGAAAATGTGCACCCAAGAGCAGTGGGGAGGCAATTATACTTACTGCTATCCAAGAGTTGAGTTTGCTTAGATATTTTGGGATGTTATGGTGGTAACGCTCCACCCGTGGGGATAAAATCAGCTCTTCAAAATGTAGCGACAAACAGGCTGTCATCTAAACCAGGTCACAGTGGGGGTGGGGGGGAATGCATTACTCAAAACCTGAATATCAAAGTGAAAATTAAGTATCACAAAACCTGGGTGCATTTTGTATTTTTATAGTTTTTCATAACAGCTCAAAGGGCAATTAATTCAGTGAAATTCAAAATTTCCATGGTGTCCCCATCTTACTAACGTAGAGTTTAGGTACAACATTATATAATGTATTTTGCAGCTGTGCTGTTATACATATATTATTGTCCATTTTTGCATCTAATCCAAATTGTTACATTAAAACATTATCTAGCTCAAAATGCTTGAAGTTACTAGGATTCATTAAACAATGAATGAAGTGTGTAGGAGACATTTGTTGACAGAGTGAACTGCAGTGAATGAATTATGTGAATAATTTGCCCGATGCTAAAAAAGAGTTATATTTATTTTTAATCCTTTCACAAATATTTAAGTTCATGTTTCTCAAAGCTGTTAACCAGTATGGCACTCCATAAAAAAAAATAGAGTAGAGTGATGGTAATAACTGTTGTCAGTGAAGTGTGAAATAAACTGGAGGGGGGAGAAAGGGAAGGGTACAATAATAATTGGGGCTAGAGAAGACCATAACCTAACACATAACGAAAGAATTAGTAGCTCATTAACTTATCATCAATAGAATCAAAAAGACATGAAAACAAGTTTGGAACCTCAGCCCCCAAATCAATTAATCAGATAAACTATGATGATAGAATGGGAAACAAATCAGAACAGAGCATGGTTCTCTAAAACAGAGGTGGGGAGGTAGGATAGTATGGATTTTGTGCTTTGGTTTTTTTTTTTTATATATTGTAAACGGCCTGGAGTCACTGTGTGTGAGTAAATAAGTAAGTACGTAAATAAATAAATAAGATCAATCTATTTCAGGACTGTCAAACTCATGGCCCGCAGGCCAGATGCATATCTAGTTTAGCGAAGGGACAATAAGTCACAAAATGTCACGTGACACTGCTGTGAGCAAGTTTGACAACCCTGGTCTATTTAATCAAGGTTTCCTGTTTCATTGGCTTTCCAGAAAGACGTTGATGAAGAAGGTCTGAAGTGGTCAAGACAGGCCCAAAATCCAGGGTCCAATTTTGCCTCCACCCTGTAGAGCAGTGGTAGTCAACCTGGTCCCTACCGCCCACTAATGGCCGTTCCAGCTTTCATGGTGGGCGGTAGGGGTTTTGTCCGATACTGAAGCACTTTCCTTTTTTTAATTTAATTGATGTCCCTACTTTATAAATCACCATTACTGTGGAACCGGTGGGTGGTTAGAAAATGTTACTACTAACAGAGATACAAAAGTGGGTGGTAGGTATAAAAAGGTTGACTTCCCCTGCTGTAGAGCATGGGTGTCAAACTCAATCATCACATCACGAGACATATCACATTTTTTTTTGTCTTTGTGCAGCTGGGGTGGTCTGTGCATGATGCATCCAACCCTCAAACCACCAGTGTGACACCCCTGCTGTAGAAGGATCAAATGGCTTTTGGGAATGTGTACTGAAGTTGGGATGCCTTCACATGGGCATATAGCAGGGCATACAATGTAAAACAGGAATAACATCACCTCATTGTTGGAAAGAACACCGAGCTGGAGAATCAATTGTCCCATTTGATATCAAACCATATCTTGTGTTCCTAAGATACCAGGTGGTCTAACAAAACCATTTTCATTAATAAAAAAAATATTCAAAGACTAGCAGAATGCAATAATTACCTCCTCCTCATAAATGGAGAATAACAGTAAAGTACTGTTGAAAGAAAGGTCCATCTGGGTTCAGTTCCAAGTGGGGAAAAAGACAGTGGAAACATAGAGACTGCTTGGAAAGATGGTTTTTAATGGTGGACAGGAAACATGATTTGAGATCCTGGGGGGAAAAGGGGCAGAGATCCTGAGAGTGCCCTGGTTTTATGCCCTCTCTGGGCTTTTGAATTTGAGCTTGTATTCTGATTGGTTGTCAGACTCCCATGGGGTCATGCAGGCGCAACTCTGTAGGCTGTCCTGAGTCCCAAGCTTGGTTGAACCTTGCTGGGTGAGGATGTAATCTTACCAGGTGCCATGTGGTGAGATGGGAAGACAACTAATCCTATCATGTCTCGAGGGCCATGTTTTAATCCCATCGCCCTGGAGCTGAAGGGGTAAATCTTTGTTCTATCGAATAGTCTGGCTCAGGCCTTAATGGCCCATTGACAAAGGTGGGCAGCTGAATTTCTGCTTCCCTGTTAGGGGAAATATTCTGCCCTTTTAATATTTCCCAAAATATTTCATTTTTCTAGAAGAGGGGTGGGCGCTAACTTCCTATAGTACATTTGTGCAGTCCCTTTACCAAAGAAACCTTAATAAAATCCCCACATCTCTCCTGTTAGCAAGCAGAAGAATTTAATTCAAAGCCGTGCGAGTATGATGGGAGTTACAAACAAGATCCCTTTCACAGTCTTCCAATTAGGGCCTTTGTAACTTTATTTCTTTCCAAGGAAACAGATTTGGCTGTATAAGCCAAACAAAAAAAACATATTACTTCCCCCCCCCCCTCCAATGGGCTCATTGTGGGAATAAATCTAAGGGTGGGGTGAGAGAAATAGAATCAAGCCAGCCTTTATTATCGAAGTTAAAGGATGTTTCTGTTCAGAAACAGCAATGCCATTCGGAAGACTTGCTGTCACCATGTAAAGTTTATATCTGCTCCCTATTCACTATGTTGCCTCTCCAGCTCTGAAGCAGGCAACAAGGTTAAGAAAACAAGACAATTCTCTCCCTCCCCCTCAGCCCAATTTCCAGAATTATGTCAGCAATTACCTCAAAGCAAATACGTCTTTAGTCAGTTTTTGTTGCTTTTTCAAGAGCTCCTTCAAGTCTGGTGGAAGAATGGAAACTTTGTTGGAATGCCGTCAGATGCTGACCTTGTTATTCCTGGCTGAAGTCAAACTTTCGGTTGATGTATTTCAAGCCAGACTATGACCATTAGAGTCACAGAAGATGCTGTTCTTTGGAAAAAGAAAACAGAATTTCCTAGATGGAATTATGGCGTTAAAAAAAAAAAAGAGAGAGAAGAAAATAGAAGGAAAGATTTGCTTTATTTTTAAGTAGAAGCAGACAGTGAATCAGGATCAGATCATTATCTGGCAGGGAATGAAAACATCAGGCCCACTGCGATACAAGATGGGGTGGGGGGGATGAAAAAATTCTCACAGCTGCATGTTTGGGGATGTAGGCTGGAGAGAGACTAAATAGAGAATGTTTGTCAACTGCTAGAAGTTTCTAGACAAAAGGACTTTTTTTGTTGTTGTCTGCCTAAAATATTACATTGTGGGCTATCCAGAGTCGCTTCAAAACATGAGACGGGCAGCATTTAAATTTAATCAATCAACAAATAATGAGATGGGGATGATAAATCTAAAGAAAAGAATTTAGCCCAGGGGCGTCAAACTCGTGGGCATGTTGTTGTCAGGTGACGTATCGTGACATTTTCCCCCTTCGCTAAACTGAGGGTGGGCATGGCCAGAATGTGACACATCTGGCCCGCGGGCCGCGAGTTTCATCCCCCTCATTCAGCCAATCAGGAATGCCCTGTTTCATATCTGACTTGCTGTTGACGTTGCAAGATCCTTTATAGAGAATTAAAACAATAATGGCAAATTAAAAGAATTTGGTGCATTGGCGGATTTCAAGATGAATTAAAACAGAAGTTGACGAGGTTAACAAAAAAATGAAAACAGATCAAATGGAACTGATATGTGAAACAGGTGTTGAGATTGAGAAGAAGGTAAAGTAATTCAGAGGGTGCCACAAAGAAGAGGGAGTCAAACTATTCTCCAAGGCACCTGGGGGCAGGACAAGAAGCAATGGGTGGAAACTAATCAAGGAGAGAAGCAACTTAGAACTGAGGAGAAATTTCCTGACAGTTAGAACAATTAACCTCTGGAACAGCTTGCCTCCAGAAGTTATGAATGCCCCAACCTTGGAAGTCTTTAAGAAGATGTTAGATAGCCATTTGTCTTAAATGGTATAAGGTTCCTGATGTCAGTCTCGCTAGTTCCTGCTTCGCTGTCATGGAAACGGGGAGGGTGGGGGGCGTTGGGATGAGTGTGTTCTGCTGGTGGACAATGTTGATGGTTCGTGTTATCTCTTGGTTAACGGACCTGCATTCCAGGATGGTGAAGACCTGCCCACCTGATGTTGGAGATGGAAGCATATTGGACAGTGCAAAGGGGGGGCTTGGGGATTGGGATGGGCTTAATACTTTCTGTTCGCGCCTAAACTATTCATTCTCAGCTTTACTTGGTCTGTACACTTTTGTTACTTAGTAAAAGGAGCCTTATTCATTTCAAAATAATGTCTAAGTGTGATCTTTCCTAAGCCAACTAAGAAGCAGGCCTGACATTAAGCTGAGAAACACAAAAAACCCTGACCTGATGTCGGAACCTTCACAAGAGGAGCCTCCGTTGGTGGAGGTCCTGCCTGAACCTATTTTGGGAGCTGAAGCATCGCATCCTCCTGTTCAATCTGAAGAGACCAGGTCAGTGATGGACTGCTTGGCTGGCCTAGATCTAAATCTGCCAGCTGAAGAATCAGTCAAACCAAAACGTTGGTCCGAAGGGGTAGGAATGAGTGGGGTAAACGTCTCCAGGCGTCGACTTTCCCCAAAGAAGGTCATTCCGGAGCTCTTAAGAGAAGAAAGGGAATTAAAAGAAATGGCTCAGGATTTACTCCGCCAGGCAGATGAGAAAAGAATGGCCCTGGAAAAAATCTGGGGGAGGGAGGTGGATCGCAAACAGCCAAAAAGTTCACTGGCAGCTCCTGCCAGGCGAAGCAGGCTTCAACACCATCCCCCCCTCCTCAGGCCGACAGGGAATTGCGGAGAGAGGCAGCTTCTGCCAGGCAAAGCAGGAGTTCAACGCCCTCCCCTCCCCCTCAGGCCGGAAGAGAAGCCAATCCCATTAACCCCCGCCGACTTGCAAAACTGCCTCCTTTGGGTGTAAAATACGACGGAAGTGCCGACAAACTGGCGTTTTTTCTAATTCACGTCGATAATTTCATGCAGTTTTACGCAGCTGACTTAGACGATGAAATCAAAATCAGAATTGTTTCTATGACCCTAGAAGATCAAGCTTCTAAGTGGCTGGTTTCATTGCATAATTGCCGCTCACCTGCGCTGCGCGATTTCGATCGTTTCATGAATGCTCTTAGAAGGCGTTTTGAAGACCCCCGTGTTGAGAGGAAAGCAAAGATGAAACTAAAAACCTTACAGCAGGGGGGCATGTCTGTTCAGGCTTACACGCAAATTTTCCAGGAATTATCAGTGTTTATGATTGGTTATAGTGAACAGGCCCTAATGGACATTTATGTTGAAGGGCTGAATAAAGACATTTACCAAACATGTGTGAACAGATTTCGCCCCGAAACTTTGAATGAATGGATAGATCTAGCTTCAGATGTAGAGTTGGATCAAGCCCACTTACAAGATCCAGTCCGTGTGGAGAAGAAACAACAGGAAGATAGCCCCAAATCTCACCCCCCTGCGAAAGATGTACGCATGCAAAGGGGGGAGGGGAGAACAACCCAGCCTCGCTCAGGCAGCTGTTATCGCTGTGGAAAGGAGGGGCACTGGGCAGACAAATGCCGATCAAGACCACCTCCACACCCTCTTTCTTCCTCGGACCGGAAACATCCTAAGACGCCAATCGCGCGCACCAAACCAGCTATGAGTGGGGTGGAGCCCAGCAACCTCTCTGCTGACCAGCCCACCGCTGGCCCTGATGATTGGGAGGCGTCTTCAGACTCTTCTGACGACAATCTGGTGAGTCATCGCTCCGGGCCCCTTTATATTAATTTAAAGCTTTTAGCTCCATCTACTGGCCGTACATGCGATGTGCAGACTCTCATTGACTCTGGGTGCTCAAAATGTCTCATAAGCCAAGACATCATGTCTTCTATGGGTTTCCACCTTAAGACCCTGAAAACTCCCATAGCCTTTTGCCAAATGGATGGTTCTGTAGCTGGGGGAACCCCAGCATCTTTTATCACCGAACCAATTCATGTTTCTATAGGCACAGGCCATACTGAGACCATCAACTTTATTGTAACTGCCATTGCCGATAATGCTGTAATTTTGGGGGTAAATTGGCTTCGTAAATGGAATCCTCTGATAAACTGGAAGGAAGGTTGGGTGCGCATACCTTTATCTCTCCCGGAACATACCTCTCTTCCGTCAGAGAATAATCAACCCCCACAAAATCACCCGCCTCCCCTTATTGAATCTGCTGCGCCTTTATTGGATTTCCCATCACCTGAAGTCATACCAGGCGAAGAGAAAATTCCCAGGGAATATTGGGACCTAAAGGATGCTTTCAGTGAAAGATCTTGTGATTCCCTCCCTCCTCATAGAGCTACTGACTGTTCAATTGATTTCCTCCCTGGGGTTCAATTGCCCAAACCTCGCATGTACTCCATGACCCCACGGGAGATGGAGGAATTACGTAAATTCATCGATAAAAATCTTCAACGGGGTTTCATTGAACCAGCTAGACCGCGTGTAGCTGCACCAGTTATGTTTAGGGAAAAAAAAGATGGTACTCTAAGATTAATACAGGACTACTCCTATCTCAACACCATTTGTGAACACAATATCTACCCCCTTCCGCTCATGAAGGACATGCTGGCTCACCTGGCTACTGGTAAGATTTTTACGAAATTGGACTTACGTGAAGCCTATTACAGGGTCAGAATCAAGGAGGGGGACGAATGGAAAACAGCATTTAACTGTCCGCTAGGATGTTTTCAATTTAAAGTCCTCCCGTTCGGTCTTCAAGGTGCCCCTTCTGTATTCATGCAACTGATAAATGAGGTTCTCCACGAGCACCTTTACAAGGGAGTAATTGTTTACATTGACGACATAATGGTTTACTCACAAACTCACGACGAGCACGTTAAACTGGTACGCTCCGTGCTAAACAAACTGCGTTCCGCAGAACTTTATGCCAAGCTCTCTAAGTGTGAGTTTCACCAAGAACAAATTGACTATTTGGGCTACCGTATCTCTTCTGAGGGAGTTGAAATGGATCCTGCTAAAGTCAAGGCAGTAACGGAGTGGGCCCCTCCACGTACCCGTAAACAACTACAGAGTTTTTTGGGATTTGCAAATTTTTACCGCCAATTTATTCCATCATTCGCTGATATTGCCTTACCCATTACAAACCTTCTAAAAACAAAAGGAGAAGGAAAGCCTCGTCCAGGGTCCCCACTTAATTGGACAATGGAATGTCAAGCCGCTTTCGAGAAGCTTAAACGTTTGTTTGCGGCTGAACCTATTCTTAAACACCCCGATGTAAATTCCCCGTTTGTAATTCAGGCGGATGCCAGTGATGTCGCTGTGGGAGCGGTCTTATTACAACTCAATCAACGTGGCCAATTGCAACCCTGTGCCTACACCTCTCGGAAACTCACTACGTCCGAACGTGGTTGGGCGATTTGGGAGAAAGAGGCTTTTGCTGTTCGGTGGGCTCTCATGACTTGGCGTCATTTCCTTGAAGGTGCACCCCATCCCTTCGAAGTTTGGACGGATCATAAAAATTTGGAAGCTCTTACCTCCTCTCGGAAATTGTCCCCAAGGCAACTTCGTTGGGCTCACTATTTCCATCGTTTCAATTTCCACCTTAAATATATTCCAGGAGGCAAAAATTTCATGGCTGATGCGCTTTCCAGATTGCCACAGTATGATGTTTTCAAACTTACTATAGTACAACCCATCATGCCCCTCACTTTGCCCGCTTCTCCAGTATCTGCTAAGGGCCATGCAACTGTCCAAACTACTCCACCCACTGACCTGATTGCTCGCATTAAGGACGAACTACTTACTGATGATTGGTATTCAGCACATTCTGGTGATTGCACTACCAGAGACGATCTTCCCTGGATTGGCTCGAAGATCTATGTTCCTGCTACATTACGTCCTTTTGTCTTGCAACGTGCACACGACTCACGTTTAGCTGGTCATTTCGGCTTCGTTAAAACTGTGCACCTTGTTAAACGACAGTTCTGGTGGCCCTCCTTGAAAAAAGATGTTGAATCGTATATTGCCAGTTGCCCCGTATGTGCGGCTTCCAAACGTGCGCCGGGTAAGCCACAAGGTCTTCTCCAGTCTGTAGCTACGCCGGAGAGACCTTGGAAGGAAATTTCGATGGAAATTTGATAATTGATCTTCCGCCCAGTCAGGGCTATACCGTTATCTGGGTAGTTACCGATCTTTTTTCTAAACAAGTTCATTTTGTCCCTTGTACTAAAATTCCTTCTTCCAAAACTCTGGCTCGACTATTCGTTTCTCATATCTATCGTTTTCATGGCGTCCCGCAACGCATCATCTCCGATAGGGGGACCCAGTTTACTTCCCTTTTTTGGAAAGAGTTTTTGCGACTGATTGGCTCCGCCCAGAGCTTAAGCTCCGCCTACCACCCTCAGACGAATGGATCTTGTGAAAGGGTTAATTCCATTCTGGAACAGTACTTGCGTTGCTTTATTAATTTTCAACAGGATGATTGGGCTGATCTTCTCATACATGCCGAAGTGGCATATAATAACTCTGTTCACTCCAGTACAAATATGACTCCCTTTAAAATCATCTACGGGCAGGACTTTGTACCCATCCCCGAACTGCCTCATGACTCGCCGACAGTTCCCTCATTAACTGAATGGACCTCAAGACTGTCTTCTGTTTGGCCAGTTCTCCGAAAAACTTTGAACGATGCCCATGATTCGCACAAATTGTACGCTGACAGGAAACGGGAGGTCCCTCCCTCCTACAAAGTCGGCGATCTAGTTTATGTCTCTACCAAAAATTTAGATAGCCCCCAGAAATGCAAGAAGTTGGGTCCCAAATTTGTTGGTCCTTTCAAAATAACCAAGATTATCAGCTCTGTGTCGGTCCGTTTGGATCTCCCAAAGACCTACCGGCGACTATACCCTGTATTCCATGTTCACTTGCTGAAGCCTGCTCGTACCTCCCATCTCCGCAAGCAGTTGCCTGATACACCTGCACCTACCGTGGTGGATGGTCACCAACATTATGAGGTCCGCGATATTTTGGACTCCAGAATCCGCAGAAATAAAACTCAGTTCCTGGTCATGTGGAAAGATTTTCCCCCTTCTCACAACGAATGGGTGGATAAAGAGCATCTCAAAGCTCCTAAACTGGTACGCCAGTTTTATGCCAAATATCCACACAAACCTTGATTTTTTTTTTCTTTCTTTCCCCCTTCTCCTTTCTGTTGTTTGTCTGTCCTTCCTTGTCTTTCAGGTGTAGCCTATCGTGTTCCGATTGCTGCCCCGGATTTCCCGCTGTTCCTGGAGGAGGTCCGGATGTCAGTCTCGCTAGTTCCTGCTTCGCTGTCATGGAAACGGGGAGGGTGGGGGGCGTTGGGATGAGTGTGTTCTGCTGGTGGACAATGTTGATGGTTCGTGTTATCTCTTGGTTAACGGACCTGCATTCCAGGATGGTGAAGACCTGCCCACCTGATGTTGGAGATGGAAGCATATTGGACAGTGCAAAGGGGGGGCTTGGGGATTGGGATGGGCTTAAGCTTAATACTTTCTGTTCGCGCCTAAACTATTCATTCTCAGCTTTACTTGGTCTGTACACTTTTGTTACTTAGTAAAAGGAGCCTTATTCATTTCAAAACAATGTCTAAGTGTGATCTTTCCTAAGCCAACTAAGAAGCAGGCCTGACACCTACCCACACAGGGGGTTGGACTAGAAGACCTACAAGGTCCCTTCCAACTCTGGTATTGTATTGTATTGTATTATATTGTATTGTATTGTATTGTATTGTATTGTATTGTATTGTATTGTATTGTATTGTATTGTATTGTATTGTATTGTATTGTATTGTATTGTATTGTATTGTATTGTATTGTATTGTATTGTATTGTATTGTATAAGAACTGGCTATCACTATGACGAGTATAACCTCTATGTTATTTAAAAAATAACTATGTTAAGAAATTGATGAAGTTAAAAAAGACATATTGAGATGGGAGAAACTGCAATTGTCATTGCTGGGAAAACATTATGTGATTTAAAAAAAAGAGAATGTTTTGGCACTTATGATAGCAGGTCAAAAATGTGAAGAGCTGGACAGCATCAGCCCAGACATGATCCACAGCTACTGGCTAAAGAAATTAAGATAAGTGCATGAACGCTTAGCACAGACTTCGCTCCCAACCAGACTGACTTACACAAGGGTTTTCTGTATCTGCTTGTTGTCTTCTACTGGTAGTTCTGCAAAGACCTCTGAGTAGTAGAAAAAAAGCAGAATTACAACAGCCTTTTCTTGTTCCTCGCTCCCATTTGTGCTCTGGTATGATATGCATGATAAAACTTTAAACAACGCCTAGCCATTTATTTCCATTCATTCCACACTGTCGGAATGCACATTCGCAATCTGTATGTTTCTGAGATGGTTGCAATTCGTGGAATATTTGTCATTCTTATATAATACAGAACAGGAAACCCTAGAATCCTTAAGTCAATAATGGTACAGCACACTTATATCAGAGGAAGTCTCAAAATAATGCAGGAAGAGGGGAATGCTCCATTTCGAGTATGGGGGGAACATAATGGGTGCCAACACTAAAATGGCACATTAAGAAGTGAATTCCTGAGGGAAAAGTAGGAACCAAGAAAGGGGAAATACAGCAAAATGTGTTGGAACTCTGAATAGCATAATTCAAATAGTAATTTGTCGTCACTCATTACACCCATTTCCGAGCCTCATTATAGAGTTTGAAGTAACTCACTCTTTATTCCAGGGGTCTCCAACCTTTGCCACTTTCAGTCTGAAGGACTTCAGCTCCCAGACTTCTCCAGCCAGCAAAGCTGGGAGCTGAAGTCCTTCAGACTTAAAGTTGCAAAGGTTGGAGACCCCTGCTATAATACATACAATAGAAGCTCACACCGAGGCAGCAAATGGCCCAAAGACACTCAGAACCTGGGACGCCCTAGTGGCATTCCAAGACCTTAAGCAGTTTCTTAACATTGACTCCAAAGAATAAACACAAGACATTGTCACACTCTTACACCTCAGATAAATGCTCTTAACCATAAAAGCTCTTGATATTTTTTCTCCTATCAAAATGAATGAGAATGGGAAAAGAGAATTATCATTTGACCTTATACTATAATACAGGGGTCTCCAACCTTTGCAACTTTAAGTCTGAAGGACTTCAGCTCCCAGACTTCTCCAGCCAGCTTTGCTGAAGTCCTTCAGACTTAAAGTTGCAAAGGTTGGAGACCCCTGGCCCAGGCCCTGACACTGACAGGTTTGCTGGCTGGAGAATTCTGGGAGCTGAAGTCCTTCAGACTTCAAGTTGCAAAGGTTGAAGACCCCTGCTTTATTCCATATATGTATCTTGCTGAATTACTCTTAAAAACTAACAATAGTAACCCCCACATATGTTAGCTGGAGAGGAAATGTCAGATGCAAATAATAAAGAACAACAGTGAGACTCATGTGGGCTCAACACACCCACCTACCAAAAATCTATTGCTGTCTTTCCTCCCACTGCCAAGTCTTATGACATGTGGATTGTGTGGGACAAACTAGATATGCCCGCCCCCTTTCTCTACATAGAAATCATTCCTTTATCATTGTGCATTGTCCTTCTTGGTAAATGCAAACATTTGATCTTGATCCATAAGTCCAAAATGATATTGCACAGTGAATGGAATGCCGGCGTAGCTGCGTGGGAATCAAAGCAAGAGGTCGCGCTCTTGTGGAGGCATAAAAGAAACCACAAAAGAGTGTAGTATTCAAACAATCCATACCGGAATTGCTGGTATGGTCCATGGTTAAATGTCCTCTATTTGCCTAAGAGTTTAACATGTTCTTCGAAGATCAGCAGAACCAACGTATTGATCACAAGATTTTATTTATTTTTTTGCGGAAAATAATGCAAATGTTTTCTATATGTGTTTTCTGTATTTGCGAGACCGTCTCCTGCCCCATACATCCCTTCGACCGATCCGCTCCCACAGAGAGGGCCTTCTCAGGGTGCCGTCGACCGGACAATGCCGACTGACGACACCCAGGGAAAGGGCCTTCTCTGTGGCGGGCCCTGCCCTGTGGAACGACCTACCCCCAGAACTTCGCACCATCTCAGACCTCCGCCTCTTCCGCCAGTGTCTCTTCTGCCAGTTCTTTCATCAAGCCGGCCTAGCGTAACCTCCGCTGTGACTATTTTAGATAGCTTCTATTTTGGGGGATTTTAATTTGGTTTTAGCGCAGGATGGGTATCTAATAAGTTTTTTAAATCTTATATTTGTTTTTGTATGTATTTTAAATTCCTGTGCACCGCCCTGGGTCCTCTTGGAGAAGGGCGGGATATAAATTTAATAATAAGTAAATAAATAAAATAACAATAAAAAATATTTAGCCTAGGGCTGGGTTCTGGCAGGCACTACTGCCAGTTTGCTTGTGGGCGCGCTGCGCATGCATGTGCAATACAATAAAAATTGTTCTGCGCATGTGCGGAAGCCAAAAACAAGATGGCGGCACCTATGGTGTCCCGTCCTCCCTGGGAGAACTGGTTCAGGGGCATGGCTGGTCTGGGTCACCGCCAGTTTCAGCGACCCAGGCTGCCAAACCACTACTGGTTCGTCTGAACTGTTCCGAATCAGTAGGAACCCACAATGAGTGGGTTGATACCGGCATTAGTGCCAGTTTGGCATGCAAAATAATTTCTACTCTTAAAAGGATTGAGCTTGGATTAATGTGAGGCTATAGGAAACACTTAATAATTGAAAGGTGATTTTTAAAATGAGATGCATATCAGTGGAACTAAAGGTGAATCTATAAAGCAATCTTTTAAACCAAACCATTTGACATTTGTTGTTTGCCAATTTAATTTCTTTTAAAAGTGTGCCATGTCCACCACTGTGTGAAAAATAATGGGAGCTGAATATTAGTATGCAGAACTGGTGATTCTATCCATTTGTTATGCCTCTTGAAATATCAGCCCAGCGTTCCTAAGCAAAAAGGGAAATGGGTATGTTTCCCAATTAATATATGTATTCTCATAACATGCATGGCCTAGTCATTCAGTAACCCAATCGGATACCTTAACTGGTGTCAAAATGGGGCTCCCCTTGAGATGCACCCGAAGGTTGCAGCTGGTCCAAATAATATCACTGTGCAAAACTGGACTCTTTTACTCAGGATTGCTACATTCTTTCTTTCTCTACTTCCACACAATATTTCTACTTTTTTCATATCATTTCATTTGTCAGTTCATGCTCTTTGCATGTCTACTTTCTGGCTTCCAGTTCATAAATTTCCACATGCTATTATTACCAGAAGGATGGATGGATCGATGGATGGATGGATAGATAGATGATACATAGATATTTATTTATTTTATTTATTTATTTATTTATTTATTTATTTATTTATTTATTTATTTTCAAATTTATACCCCACCCTTCTCCTTGTTAGGACCCAGGGCGGCGCACAGGCATTATTAAAAAACCATAACAAAATGACAAAATACATTATTAAAAACAATTAAATTAAGTCCCATGCTAAAAAACCCATTTAAAACCCTGAGAATTAAAATTTATAGATAAAAGTCAGAAACGGGGGGCTATGCTAGGCCGGCTTGTTGGAATAAATACGTCTTAAGACGCTGGCAGAAGAAGCGGAGGTCCGAGGTGGTGCGTAGGTCGGGGGGTAGGTCGTTCCAGAGGGCTGGGCCCACCACAGAGAAGGCCCTTTCCCTGGGCGTCGCCAACCGGCATTGCCTGGCTGACGGTACCCGGAGAGTGGGAGTGGATCGGACGAAGGGATGTATGGGGCAGAAGGCGGTCTCGTAGATAGATAGACAGACACATGATAGGTATATATTAAGTTAAAGAAAACCAGACTTAGTTCACAGCCATATTCACACCACTGCAATATGCAGTATTCCCTGCTAACAATAAGTACAGCCCTGATATATTTTCATAAAAGTTCAGTTTTATCCAAGCAGTGTCATTCTGTTCTATGCAAGCTAGGATCTCTAGTCAACTGCACTGGAACTAACATACTGTTGTGCAGCCCTTAAGATTAAGAAGTGTACTAACATATGTTACGATTTCTTTCCTCCATATTTTTTTTTACACATGGAAAGAAAAGGGTACAAAAAAATTCTTTGAGAATAATATATGCTAATTTTGGCTACACATGCATGCTCTGGGAGACATATACTGGTTACCTAAGAGCTTGAAATTGGTGCATTCATCACATTAAGAACTTTCTGAATTGGACACTTTGGAAATAAACGTCCTTTTTTGATAATAGAACACACTTTATAGGAAATCTATAGCAATGTTTATGCAAGTAGTACAAAGTTTGCAAAATGCAGATGGACTGCATTTTGAAACATTGACCTCAAGTATAATTGAGAAAATCCTCTGTGTCAGTAATCTCTTTCAAGACCGAAAAGTAAGCACTGACATAGAAAAATGACTCCATTTGTTAGAAATTCAAAGAGGTACTTAGTTTAGCTAATTAGATCAGTCTCATATGGCCAATGAACAACTCAGCTGTTGCCAAAGCAGTCTTATTGTTTGAAAGTAGACATCAGGGATTCTTCATTTTGCATTGCAATGAGTCATGATGGAGAGAAATTTATATAATGATACGTATCCAGAGTAGAAACTGTTGCCTTGTGTGTATCCATGGGGGGAGAGGGGGGCAGTGGTTAAGAGTGCTGAACAGCAAGCTACTTCTGCTGACTACTGGCTGCCTGCAATTTGGCAGTTCAAGTCTCTCCAGGCTCAAGGTTGACTCAGCCTTCTATCCTTCCGAGGTGGGTAAAATGAGGACCCAGATTGTTGGGGGCAAGAGGCTGACTCTGTAAATCGCTTAGAGAGGGCTGTAAAACACTGTGAAGCATTACACAAGTCTATGTGCTATTGCTATCCTTTTGGATCAATGATGCCATAGGTTGTTTACCTGGGGATTCTAGTTGAAGTCTAGCAGAGATGCACGTTTGAAGGAATTATTGTTGGAACCCAACAATTGTTATATTATTGAACTCCCAGATAAATGGCAGAGTGTCATTAGCTCATAGTCTTTCATAGGATAATATATTCCCCCTCAAAATTTTGAGATGTTAAAGTGCTTCTCCCTACTAATAGTATGGAGCACTTATGGAAGATATTTCAAGTAATTATCATTAATAATCTAATATATCATTTTAATTCAGCATGGGTCAGGTAGTTTTAGGCTAGAGTGGTAAAACACTTAGGAAGCCATTAATTTCAATGTACAATGAAATATACAATGTGCAATGCAACGAAATTCATGCTTCCATTTCTCTGAAATCAATATGAATTAGGTGCCTAACTGTGCATTTAATTCTATTGATTTCTTTGATATTTAGGCATGCCTAACTTTCTTTGGAGTGCAATAGTGGATCAGGTTTTCTCTTGCTTATATTGGTAATCATAATAATCTTTATTGTCATTGTACTAAAATTACAATGAAATTGGTTAGGCTATAAACATTTAGTTATATGAGAGTGGGATGGAATGAATTTAGTAAGACTTACTTCTACAGTAAATAGACACCAAAAATGGCAAGCTAAGTAGATGTGGATTGATATGGTGTGCTGAAATTCCATCGGAATATTTCCACTGGATGTCACCATTGTTTGAATAAAGGTAGCAAATCTCTCTCTCTCTCTCTCTCTCTCTCTCTCTCTCTCTCTCTCTCTCTCTCTCTCTCTCTCCCTCCCTCCCTCCCTCCCTCCCTCTCTCTCTCTCTCTGCGCGCACGTACACACACACACATGCATGTTCACAGGACTCTAATCTACTACCTGGGAACATTTGTTATGCTCTATTTTGCACAAGGAATATGACCTGTCTCCTACTTACTCTTTACAACCTAACCAAGGGAAGACAATGGAAGCAAGAAAAAAATTGAAGGAGAAGACTGTACAGTTTCTCCAATCTGATGCACTTGATCTTATTAAAAGTAAATTAAAAAAATAACTAGAGATCCTAACATTTTTAGCTTTTGGTAATAGAATCTAATCCTACCCTTTAGATCCAGTCCTTCAAAGACTCCCTCCCCCCCCCATTATTCAGCCACCAGTAGCTCTGATTCATCTTTTTGCCCATCATGGTGGTGTTAATGTAAGACACTTATTCTTATGGAACAACAGGTCAGTTCTGGAGATTAAAAGTGATTAAAAGGCTAGACGGATTTACTCCCTAAAGGAAGAAAGATAAATTGCAGTGCATATGTAACTAGACCTATAGAATAACAAGAAAGGTAAAGAATTTGAACAGAAATATTTTCATGAAAGTAAGAGAAAGAAGGCATAATTTAGTCAGGATTATTAACATAGGGCCGCACTGCAAGAATATTTACACAAGGTTATGAAATATGAATTTGGACTGGAGCTGATAAATGAATGAAAGAGGCCTTACTGAAGTCTCATTTAACACTATTTCTAGTTTGTGAAGTTGCTAAACTACAAGGTTCTCTCCATTAAATTAGATTAATTACTCACATTGGATTTCACTGAATTGCTTTTGATTCTTGTTTTTAGAGATTGGAAAGCAGATTTAGTCCTGTATCAGTAAATAAAAAAGAACTCTGCTTCTCTCAAAACAGCTTGTTCTTTAGAAATAACCAATGTCACTCTGGAGCAGGATGACCCAGAAATTCAATCTAGTCCATTGAAAGTGCCAAACACTAAAAAACTAAAACAGTTTGTGTAGTTCTTTTTTGCTTTATGTGCCATGTGCATGTTGGTGAGAGCTTGTATCCTTGTCTGGTGGTTAAATGTTTCCAGCATTAGAAAGTCCAAGCAAACTTCTAGATAGTTCTCAGAGTCCACATTATATAATTACAGCCTTGATTACCCTGTAAGACGTTTTTCCATTTTAATTCTGTATCTCATCTCGAACTAATTATTGCACCTCCTCAAACAATACTTGTCAAAAGTCAGTTTAAGAATAGGGAAGCTCGGTGCAAAAACATGTTTGGGTCTTTCCAATCCATGCAATTCTAGATTAATGCTAGAAGTGGATTAACAATAGAATACTGATAGAGAACTCACAAACTAAAGATTAAGAGGTATAACTAGAAGAAATATATTGGATAAAAAAACTAAATGATGATGATAATGAAAATGATGATGAGATACTACTGATTTTTTTCTTTAATAAGGGAGAAAATGTTTTTATTCTGAAATGCTACTTGCTTTCTTTTTTTGTAAATTATTTTGTAAATTTCTACAAAATTATTTCAGTAGCTGTCTTCATTTCAGCTGCACAAAAAACCAGAATGACAGGAAAATAATTCCTTCCTTCCTTCCCTCCATCCATCCATCCATCCATCCATCCATCCATCCATCTTTCCTTCCTTCTTCCCTCCCTCCCTCCTTCCCTTCTTTTCTTCCTTCTTCTCAAATTCCAGTGATGCTACAATGATGATAGGCAGAGAATTATGTTATCAAGCAAATGCTGCCATTATGTGCAGGTAGCTACATAACGATATGTAAGTGAGAAAACCAACCCACTTGAATAATCAAAGGGACAGAATGCAATGAAGCTGCAGGAACTCTGCATAAAGTGATACAATTTACTTCTGTCATTTATATGTGGCTAAATAAGCAGCATATTTTTTTTCTTTCATATGCTTTTTCTCTCTATACATGGTTTTTTCCCCCCTGTTGGACCTGGCCTGTAAAATTTCAGATGATTTGAGAAAGTTGACACTTCAGATAGCTATGTAGCCAGATTGCTCTCCAGCTGGATGAATCTGTGGGCTATGAAAATATATATATATCTAGACTTAATCCCAGTGGCACCTATAGTGAAAATATTGTACTCACCAACCCTTAATTATAGTTCTTTTCATAAGAACATAAGAACATCAGAATAGCCTTGCTGGAACAGGCCACAGCCCATCCAGTCCAGCATTCTGTCTCCCACAGTGGCTCCCCATTTGCTTCAGGGTCTTCCCAAGCAGATGTCTTCACCTGCTTAAGATTCCCTGCAAATGGCATTGAGAAATATCCTGCCTATCTCTCCAACCCGGAGGTGTCAATCATGTGTCAATTCTGCCATGGCAAGCATATCCAAAGCAAATTATTATCTCAAATCAAATGAAATCTTTATTGTTCTGGTCCAAAACTGGTAAGGTAAAGGTTCCCCTCGCACATATGTGCTAGTCGTTCCCAACTCTAGGGGACAGTGCTCATCTCTGTTTCAAAGTCAAAGAGCCAGCATTGTCCGAAGATGTCTCCATGGTCATATGGCTGGCATGACTCAATGCCAAAGGTGCACTGAACACTGTTATCTTCCTACCAAAGGGGGTTCCTATTTTTATACTTGCATTTTACATGCTTTCAAACTGCTTGGTCGGAAGAAGCTGGGACAAGTAATGGGAGCTCACTCTGTTACGTGGCACTAGGGATTCGAACTGCCAAACTGCCATCCTTTCTGATTGACAAGCATCTCAGACACTTAGACACCAAGCCACCACATCCCAATACCGGTATACGTACCAAAATAAGACTTAACTAAAACTGTGATTGATCAAGTTACCGTCTTGTAGTATTATTTATTTATGTATTAGATTTATATCCTAATTTTTGTTCAAGTGGTCAAGGTGGCATATTCTCTACTCTACTCCAATCCCTTAACCACTGTACCATTCTGGTTCTCAAGGCATCCTTATGTGAGAGAATGGTACTGCCATCTCTCCATAAAAACTATCACTTGGCTCATTTATATTAGCAAAATTTTTATATTTGTCTTCAACCTTCCCACTGGTAGTTGAAAAGATTGCAGACTTGCAGTTATTTTAGCTCTTGGTCTATACATCTTCACTTTATTTTTTTTTACTAAAAGCACTATGTGATACCCTCCATTAAATAAAACCTAAGTGATGACAATTCTGGTATGCTCAAGATTATAATTTAGAAGCTAAATAGCAAAGTCCATAAATTAATTAAGGGAGGGGGGGGGAAAGGTGGGAGGAAGAAGGAAGAGGGGAGAAAACATATTGCATGGCACTAAAACAAGGAGAAATAAGAAGGATAACAGATATGAACAAAAAATGCTGTAATTTTGTAGAATGGACTTGATGAACACATGCAGGGAAATGAAGATGTAGGTTAATTCTGAATAAAAGGTCTAAAATCTATGCCCGAAACTATGAATTGGTGTCAACTGCATAATTTTGAGTATATATCAAAGTGACAATTTGTAGGTGGGTGATTATTGGCTGTTACTTACCAGTGAATGGTGATAATGGAAGAATCAGAGATGAATTTAAGGGGAAATTGTGCTGTACTCTGAATGAATACAACTTAGGGGACAAAAAAATACTCTTTTAGGTGACCCTAATGGAAGTGTGAGAACAAGATGAGAGAGTACAGAAATATTGATTAGGCTATTGAGAGATAGAGTGGGGAATGGAAATAATGACTGTTTGCCATGCACCTGCTTAGAAAAAAGGTTTATTTGATTCAAATATGAGATTTAAGTATAAGCCTGTCTCAATTGAACAAATGGAAAGAGGATGAGAAGGCTGGCTGGAACAGAGTGACAATAATGTTATTACAGAGCGCTACAAACAAGGTGTGATTATGTGAAAGAGGTGATAGCTGGAGAAAAAATGCATACAAAAGATTGCTGCCAAACAATGTAGGTTACGTAAAAGCTATCCTTGTGAAAAGAAAATACACTGTAATTGTAAGGCAGTAGCAGGGGTGGGTTTCAAAATTTTTAGAACCTACTCTGTAGGTGTGGCCTATTTTGTGGGCGTGGCTTGGCAGTCATGTGACAGGTCGGAGTGGCCACCTTTTAAAATGTGGTGAAACTCATTTAACAACGCTCTTGCTTAGCAACCAAAATTTTGGACTCAATTGTGATGATAAATTCTTTCTTTCTTTCTTTCTTTCTTTCTTTCTTTCTTTCTTTCTTTCTTTCTTTCTTTCTTTCTTTCTTTCTTTCTTTCTTTCTTTCTTTCTTTCTTTCTTTCTCTCTCTTTCTTTCTTTCTTTCTTTCTTTCTTTCTTCTTTCCTTTCTTCCTTCCTTTTTTCCTTCCTTTCCTTTCCTTCCCGTTGGGTCACTGGCAGCGGTGGGCCAGATTTACTTCCAGGTACGCCGGTGGAACCCCCTCTCACCGGTTCTCTAAATTTCACCAACCGGTTCTCGCGAGTAGGTGCGAACCTGCAGAAACCCACCCCTGGGCAGTAGTCAAAAAAGAGCAACGGATTGTAAAGATTTAGGAAGCAGAGAAAAAATGCCAACTAATTTTCATGAAAAATGAAAAAACTGTGGGTCAGGAAATGCTTGTTAAGCATAAACGAAATGAAATAATTTGAGATGAAATTCAAACGTGAGAATGTCAGAAAGAGGTTTGTATGGAAATGACAATAATACATTGAAGAGTAGAATTGAAACAAATGCCATCAATGTTTGGGCCCATTGGGAAAAAAAAAGATGAAATTAAAGGAACAAACACTGTGAGAATGTTGCAACATGCCGAAGCAGAGATAATAAAATACTGTGACTGGAGAAACGTTAAAAAGTAGATAGGGTTTCCTTATGGAAGGCTAGGTGACTTGTATGAAAATACTGAAAGGATGTCATCATTATAATTGACAAAGCTGCATTGCTAGATAATAACCAGACTTCCATCTGCATCCTAAATGCTATCAGCTGAAATTTTGGAATGATTAGGAGGAATGCTTTGCAGTGGTTTGATCTGAAAGCAAGATTGTGTGCAATTGGTAACATTATCCTGCTTCTGAAAATTCATGCCTGACCCGTTAATAGGAGCTGAATTGCCTTGCCCAGGGGTCAGCAACCCATGGCTCTGGAGCCGCATGTGGCGCTTTCATCCCTCTGCTGTGGCTCCCTGTTGCTCAAAATATGCATCACAACCGCCAATGTGCAGCACCATGATTTATTGAGTTTTTCAACCCCCGATAGGCCAGCTATGGTTAAATCCAAGAAAAGAAAAGTTTCAGAAGAAAACAGAATGTTTAATTCAACTACATATACTAGTTTTGTGGCCGCCCAGGAAATAGTCAGGCACTGGAAGCGTTCTGTGGCTCCCGGTGTTTTCTTTTCTGTGGGAAACGGGTGCAAATGGCTCTTTGAGTGTTTACGTTTGCCAACCCCTGGCTTAGCCAATGTCACTATTAAGGAATCTAGATACATGGAGATTTTTGAATTCTCAGGAGTAGGGAGGGAAGGAGGAAGCTGAGGCAGAGAGAGAGGGAGATAGTATTATTATAGTGAATATAGAAGCATGCAGCCACTGAGCAATTAGGGATTCCTGTCAGAAATATTCTGGACGTTAATTGATTTTGGGATGGAAATGGCTTGACTGGTTAAGAACAGTTTTTCCCCCCAAGAGCGAAAAGAAAAACAGAGTTGAAAGGGTCCTTGGAGGACTTCAAGTGCAACCTCCTGCTCAAGCAGGAGACCTTTTCCATTCTGGACAAATGGCTGTCCAATCTCTTCTTTAAAACCCCCCAGTGATGTAGTACCCACAAGTTTTCACTGGTTAATTGTTCTCACAGTCAGGAAATTTATCTTTATTTTTAGGTTGGGTTTCTCCTTGATTAGTTTTCTTTCATTGTTTTTTGTTCTGCCTTCTGGTGCTTTGGAAAATAGCCTGACCCCCTCTTCTTTGTGGCAGCCCCTCAAATACTGGAATACTGCTATCATGTCATGCCTGGTCCTTCGTTTCATTGCAACTGTTCCTGCAACCATTCTTCAAACATTTTAGCTTCCAGCCCCTTAAATAGCAATAACGCTTAGACTTATATACCACTTCACATTGATTTTACAACCTTCTCTAAGCAGTTTTACAGCATCAGCATATTGTCCCCAATAATCTGGGTCCTCATTTTACCGACCTCGGAAGGATGGAAGGCTGAGTCAACCTTGAGCCTGGTGAGATTCAAACTGCCAAAATTGCAGTCAGCCAGCTAGCAGAAATAGCCTGCAGTACTGCACTCTAACCACTGAGCCACCGCAGCTCTTACCTTTGTTGCTCTTGTCTGCACTCTTTCCAAAGTCTCAACCTCTTTTTTATATTGTGGGGACCAAACCTGGATACAGTATTCCAAATGTGGTTTCACCAAGTCTAGGATTGCATCGGCTTTTTTGGCTGTTGCTGCACATTGCTGGCTCATATTTAAGTGATTGTCCACTAGGACTCCAAGATTCCTCTTGAAGTTACTGCTATTGAGCTGGGTCCCAACTACTCTATATTGTACATTTGGTTCTTCTTGCTTAAGGAGCATGTTTCCCCAAAAATAACACAGGGTCTTATTTTCTTTTGACACCAGAAATAAGCACTTGGCATTGTTTTTAGGGAGGTCTTATTATTTTTGAGGTGCTGGAGGAGGCGAGTGTGGTCACCTCATGGCTGCTGCTGTGTTGCAATATTTTCAGGGAGATCTTATTTTTGTGGGAGGGCTTATTTTAGCACATGCTCTCAAAAGCCTGATTGGGCTTATTATCCAGGAGGGGATGTATGTCTTATTTTCAGGGAAACAGGGTATAAAACCTTACTTTTCTCACCACTGAATTGCATTTTGTTGGATAGGACCCAGTCTTCAAGTCTGTCAAGTCTGTATCTTGAGTTTAGCTTCCAAAGTGTTGACTATTTTGTTAATATTGTTAGATAGGGCCCAGTATTCAAATCTATTGAGATCTTTCTAGATATTGAGCCTACCTTCTGGTGCTGTTGGCTTTTCCCTGCCAGCAAATTTGATGAGTTCCCGTTCTATTCCATCATCTAAATTGCTTATGAAGATGTTGAATACTGGGCTAACACAGAACTTTGGGGTACCCCACTGCTTACTTCCCTCCAAATAGTTGTAATTCCAGTAAGGCCTACAGCTGAGTGAAGTTTGTTAGACAGTTATAAATCCATCTGATGGTGAGGCGTCTATCCCACATTTTTCTAACCTACTAAGAAATACTGTAGGTTGTGGTCTACTCTGTCAAATACCTTACTGAAATCCAAGTATACTATGTTCACTACATTTCGCTGATCTATTAATTCAGTCACTTTTTCAAAGAATGGTTGCAGACCTGTTGCTTGATTATCGTTTCCAGGATCTTCCCAGGGATTGATGTCAAGCTGAAGCATGTGTGTGGCAAACCAGTGGTAACAAAATGTGAAACCCACAGCTGATTACATGGAACGATCCTTTCTGGAAGGCAAACACAGAATCCAACCTAGTGTTTTCTACGTGTTTTAAACTAGAGTGTTCACAGTACCTGTGGTTGCCTACCTTATTTTTAGCTATGGGATTTGTAATCCAAATTTAAAGGTAGCAGATTACCTACCTTCCCTCTTCTACATTTGTAGTCAACCTTGATTTTTGTGTCTAGGAATTAAAATGCCATTATATTGGGTAAGGTGCTAAGTAGCCTAAGGATACCAACATTGAGAACTGAAGTTCTGCTTTCCCTTTGTCAGAATGCAGAACATAATGGATCCTGCATAAGTAGATAGATAATAAAATTCAAGACCTGATTTAGATGACCGAGATGTGCTTGTGTAAGCTAAAATACAATTTGTATTCTTGCCCATAGGGCAATTTATAAGTCTGCTTTCAGATACTAATCAATAGGGAGATATGCAGTCTTCCAGCACCAGCAATTTCAGATGGCTTATTGCATTGTGGTTGTACATTTTACTCACATATTGAAACAAAAGTCTCTTCTTTAAAGGCAAAGGAAAAAACCTTGAGGGTATTGTAAAAAGTATTATAAGCCTTTTACAGACAATTGTTTCATATAAAAATGAAATCAAT
Source organism: Rhabdophis nuchalis (assembly GCA_039707465.1). Lineage (NCBI taxonomy): Eukaryota > Metazoa > Chordata > Lepidosauria > Squamata > Natricidae > Rhabdophis > Rhabdophis nuchalis. The sequence continues at coordinate 14,941,216 of CM077656.1, forward strand.
ATTTGCGGTGGGTTTCCTTTTATTAAGTGCGTCCTGATGTAAAAAATGTGAGCAATCCCCTTTGTGTAGCTGTGGTTAATAGGAAATCTTTTATTTTCTTGCTGAGGGTTTTTGTTTAATCATAGTATTCTTGAAAGCTTAGATTCAAATTTTTGACTCAGTCCATTAACTGTCAGAGCGGTCTGACAATTTGTAGTGTGATGGTATTATGCTGTCTAATCTCTTCAGATTAGGTTTTTTAAAAATCATAATTGGTATGCTATGTTATTTGATAAAATATTTTTGAATGGGAACACTGTCTAGCTATTCAATGAATTGCCTTCCATTGATTTACCTTTTAATCCATGTAGGACATAACTGAATTGTGCTCAAATCCATGTACAAAAATATATTTAACTGCTTTTTTCTCTTTTGATATAATCTGTTTTTCCCCCTCAGTGATAATGAAATCAATTGATACTGTAGTATATTATAAGCATGAGACCTTCACTGAATAAAGGATTATTTTTGAATGACTGGCAATAGTTATCAACTATCAACATAATTGTTATCATTCTCAGCTGTTGAAGTTCCTCTGGGGATTATAATGGTTGTAACCAACATTAGTTTGATTCTCCAAGAAAGCCTAGGAAGAAAAATGATGGTGCACATATATAGGCAGGGGCAGTTGCTTTTTTAATTTGTTACAGAAATAGATTATTTCTGTTTTCTTTTACAGAAAACAGAAATAATTTTAAAAAGGTTAGAATCCCTGGTGCATTTAAAATTCTCACAAAGTTAGAAACTATCAATACTTGCAGCAGTTTAAAGAAAATTTTTGGCATCGCCTGAGATATGCACAGCTCCCATCTCCAAAAAGTTCTGAACTTAAGACCTGTTTCTTCTACAAACAGGGCTTCTCCAGCCCCTGCCAAACACTCTTCTGACTCCAGAATAGTAGAAGACAAGTTGCTGAGAGACAATTTGAGGCTGTGTGATCAGGGCTACACAGGAAAGGAAGAGGGAAGAGTTAATGACAAAACAAGTAGTACAGTTTTACAATGCAAATAGTGCTTCTTTTGCAATTGCCTCATATCACACACAAATCATTAGGGGAAGAGTTTGCATCATAAGGGTGGGATACATGTTGATGAGGGTGTCCCTTCATCTTGGTGAATCCCCCAGACACACAAAAGGAGAAATAACTAATGTTTACATGAATTCACACACAGAATCTATATATGTGTGAGGATTACAATGAACACAGAACATAAGAACAGCCTTGCTGGAAGAGGCCACAGCCCATCCAGTCCAGCATTCTGTCTCACACAGTGGCTCCCCATTTGCTTCAGGGTCTTCCCAAGCAGATGTCTTCACCTGCTTATGATTCCCTGCAAATGGCATTGAGAAATATCCTGCCTATCTCTCCAACCCGGAGGGTGTCCTTAGGCATCCATCATGATAGCCATTGATACCCTTGTTCTCCATGAACTCGTCTAATCCTTTCTTAAAGGTGTCGAGGCTGACAGCTGTCACCACTTCTTCTGGCAGGGAGTTCCATAGACCAGTGATCCTCTGGGTGAAAAAGTACCTCCTCTTATTTGTTTGAGACTTAGGATGTCTTCATCCTGTTAGCTTATTAGTCCTTTGGCATTTCCAGTGCTGACTATCATTTTTGTAGTATTTGGCTATATATTTTCACAGCAGTATGTTGCATTGATAAGGCTTACCTGAACTTTTAACTGGAGATTCCAGAGCCTTAGCCTGATATGGGTTCTAACCCTGAGCTACTACATATATAGCTGCTGTGGGACTCCTACTTCTTATCCCCCGTGATGAATAAACCTGAATGTGATGAAGTCTACAAATCGCATGTCTAGTGTTGGACAACTCATTCCCATCCATCATTTTGTTTCTTTCATTGTTCGAAATAGATGAGGGATCACCTGCTTCTTTCCACCTGTTCCATTGCTATGATGTATAGCACAGCATTTAAAGCTGAAATAACCAAAGATCAGTCTTTTGACATGTCCATGCTAATAACTCTCAACATGTTTTGAAGCACTCTAAAGTTATGTGTCATTTTGATAAACCGCTATCAATATGGCAGAGCGTTTGTGCTTTCATTTATTGTCTTTTGTTCATAGCTCTCTCTTCTACTTTTGACTAGATTTTAATCGTCTTTTCCAGTTAATTGTTTCTAATGTTTGCCAGTTTAATTCATAAATATTAAGCTTATTTTTTTGGCAGGGGGAGGGGAAAGGTTAGGTGATTCGAGAGTTGTGTGCACTTGTTCTGATCTGGATAAATGAAAATTACCCCCTCGTCACTTTCCAAAACTCAGAACAGACTTTAAACCTAAAGAGATTTCTCAGTAAAATAAGGTTATCTTATTATTTTGCCCATTGCATTTTCATTAAACATTTTTGAGAAAGGAAAGGAAGAAAAGAACAAGGAAAAAATAGAACAGAGAAGAACACAGGGAATTTATAAGCTTTATAGAACTGATCTGCAAGGTGGATGGAAAATAGATAGATAGATAGATAGATAGATAGATAGATAGATAGATAGATAGATAGATAGATAGATAGATAGAGATAGATAGATAGATAGATAGATAGATAGATAGATAGATAGATAGATAGATAGATAGATAGATAGATAGATAGATAGACAGACAGACAGACAGACAGACAGATAATGTTTCAATATGTCATTGGTTTTATATAACTAGCTTTTTAAAAAATTGGTTCATTTTTAAAATCCAAGTTTTTATACAGAAATTGAAATGAAAGTTCTGTCTTTTTATCAGATTACTGAAACTTTCATGTTAAAAGAAACTCAAATCCATGTGTAGAATGATAATCTAAAATTGCTTTCCAAGTTAAATTAAATTCTGTATATGTTTGAAATGCCATACTAATATATTTTGGACATCAAGATATAGTTCCACAACGTAGCAAGTTGGACTGCGGAAGGAAATGTACGTACTTTGCAAGAAGCATAACTATTCTTTAGATCAGTTACCCTGTGTAAAACTAGTTGGTGGGAATATAAGGTGTAGCAATATTCAGTTACAAAAAATGGGGGGGGGGAGAAAGTCAGTCTTATAATTTGTGCCACTCTATTATAAATCATTTTGTAAAATTGCTGATCTACACAGCTTGCCACAAAATATAAAGGAAAAACAATCCAATTTGATATGTTTCCAATAATTTTTAGAAAACAGTCTATTTTAGAAATCTCTACTGGAGTAATATAACAGCAATAAAACATATAACAGTGTGAATTTAATATTTTCCTTCCATTGAAACTCTCATTGCTGTATATGAATTACTATATTTTCAGCCTCTCAGTCGTATTTCACCAACAGTTTATAATAATAAACCTCAGCAAATGCTCCACATTTTGTTATATATAAGGCTTTCAAATACATATTAATTTATTTAGAACATTTATATAGCCACCCATCCTTTATCTGGGCAGTTCCCAATTAAAGTCTCTTAAGGACCCCTCCTATTTATTTTTGCAGTTCTTTTTAAAACTATATCAGTTATTTCAGGATTCCAAAACTGGTTAGTTTGGTTGGGCTATTCAAACAGAAAATCTCAAAAGATTTCATCTTTGTCTTGTTAATAATTACATTTCGCAGTCAATATGTTTTATCTCTGTGCTGAGCAAAATCTCTCTGTACTTTCTTCCTCGTGACAACAAATATTTAATAAGAGGGAGAGAGGTGATAAGCCTGATTCCTTTCTGGGTTTATCACAGACTTTTAATACCGGGCTTATTATTACATAATCTCTTCTAAGCCGTCTATTTCTGTTCTGTGTCAGTCCATCTGAAAATCCTTCTCCCTCAGCAGAGGTATTCTGACCATAAAGTAATATGATCCAGTCTATAATCCAGGTTAGACAAGTAGAGTGGGCATACCGTTCGAAGCATGGGAATTATTGCCTATCAGGAATTATTTGGAATAAAAAAAATTAAGCCTTGTTAGAATGTTCATTTAAATGGCTGCAGTTTTTCAAAACCTAGTCAATTTTAACTTTTCTTCATTTTAAGATATCTGCTATTATCTGCCATCTTCCATTCAAGATGGCGGCGCGCTTAGGCGCTGCGGCTTTGAGCTCCTGGTGTCACAGTAGAGTTAGGCAAAAACTACATAGCTTCTGCCAAATACGTAAATGGACGTTGGGTTTTTAGTGGGAATTTTAGCACAGGCTCCTATTTAATTCTTTTTATCTATATTTATTGTATTGCTTTACTATTTGTTGGTTTTAATTTCCTGTGCACCGCCCTGGGTCCATTTCGATGGAGAAGGCGCGGTATATAAATCGAATAAAATGAAATTAAAACTAGTCTATACCCGCAGGGAGTTATTAAGTTATTATTAAAGATTGGATCTTCTAGTCGACTCGATATTACCAGCGACTTCCAGCAGTCTCATAATATACTGAGTGACATAGTAAGACTGCCAGGCTCTCCATGGATCGTTGTTTGGCCTAGGAGGCAGCGAAGAGAGCCGAAGCAGATGCAGGGATGGAGAGCAGGTTTGCTAGTTCGATTACGGAAGCAGCCTCACAGACCAGCATTACCAAGCATTTCCTAACCAACTCTAGATCCTTTGTCCACAAAACCAATGAACTAGAGCTATGGATGGCAACGAATAAGCTCATTCGTGACTGCTGTGTGATGATCATCACAGAGACCTGGCTTCATCCACTGGTACCGGATGCGTCTGTGGAGCTAACTAACAGCATCACACACCGCTTTGACAGAAACAACAACTCTGGTAAAAGCAAAGGTGGAGGACTGTGTATTTACACACATAATAACTGGTGTACTAACAGTAGAGTTGCTTATACACACTGTTCTGCAGACGTGGAATTCTCAACTGTCATTTGTCAGCCATTTTATTTACCTAGAGAGATTTCTGTTATAGTTATTACTGCTGTCTATATTCCACCTGATGCAAATGTAAGCACAATGCTCAAACCAATTTCATTGTAATTTATTTTATTTTATTACAATGACAATAAAGATTATTATTATTATTATTATTATTATTATTATTATTATTTCCAGAAGTATAAGCGATTATGTCTAAGCCTGTTACTTTCATCAAATAAAATTTTAAGTAAATACTTGACTTTTTTTTAGCAGTACTATTAGACCTTATCATTTGGTTCAAATATTGATTTTCCTCCTTAGCTAAATTCCATGTCAACATTTGTCTTTTCTCCTTGTCCATCTACTATACTGATACTGAATTAAATTGCATTCCATTATTATTAATTCTAAAGAATTCTCTGGCTGAGTAAAGAAGTACATATATAGTTGTAGTTTATGCCCTTGTGTTGCTAATTTAATTCCTGAAATTTTCTTTTCTTGATATATCTTCTTTACCAATGGTTCTAATGCCAATAAGAATAAGGAAGGATAAGCATAATAAGAGTTTACCTGACTTATTTCCTTTTTCAAAGTATTTTTTCCTTAACAATGTTATACTTCTTTATAAGTTTTATTACTTCCATTAAAACTAATTGCAATTCCTTTTAGGTTTTTGTACTAAAGTTATATCGTGCTTGTATTCTTAATTCTAACTGCTTCAGTTCATTCACTAGAATGTCCTTCTGTTCCTATATAGTTTTCTTTCTAGATGATGTCAGAGAGATAAACAATTTATTCATGAATGCTTTGCTAGAGTCCCATCTGGCTGAGAAAAAAATCAGGTTAAATTGATTTGGGCAAAAAAATATATAATTACTTCAATTTGATGTTCTCTTGCAATAACACAAGATTTTTAGGTCCTTGGTTTTTAAGTCTGGAAATTCCCAAAATTGTTTAATCATATAATTATTCGGTTATGCTCTATGATAATAGAAGCTACAAATTTTATGTCTATGAGATTAGTTAATACTGAGTAAGAAATCTACTGCAGAGTTCTTCTCAAGTATGATTTACAAACTAAAATATAACATGATTATTAATATTCTGCAGGATATTAGTATTTCCATACAACAAAAATGTTAATGACATTGGCCTAAGACTTCCATTTAGAGAGTAGAATTGACAGTATAGCAAGCAAAAAAGTTACCATTAAAATCTCCAAGAACCAAAATATGTCCTGTAATTTCAAAAAGAAATTGGAAAAATTGTAGAAGTTGATTTTGGTATTATTTTAGAACATAAATGGAAGCAACTGTAATTTCCCCAAATTCAGCCTAGCTGTCCTGTCCTTCATCTTGAATTTGTTATATTCAAATTCCCCAGTAGATTTTTCACATTTATAGTTGTTCTAATTCCTATCTCCCACAGTCTGCATTTTGTTTTCTAAGATAACTGTATTCTAATAAGTTCATATATTAATTTTTAAAACGTGAATCTATTGATGATATATATTTGTGCTTTCCTTTTTTAGCTTCATTACTTTTCCTTTTAAAAGGAATAGCATCTCACTGATATTAATTGAAGCCATTTTAATTGATCCATGAGTTAGTTATATCACAGGTACATCTGGAAATATCTTCCAATCTTAAAAAAAGGATCAGTTCTTTTTAATCCTAATATAATTTTTTGGTCTTGTGATATATAAATTTATTCATATATCACAGTATATATATTATATTCTACAGAGGAATTATTGAGTCTGTCATCTGCACCTCTATAACTGGTTTGGTTCTGCAGCCCAACAAGACAGACCGAGACTTCAGAGGATAATCAGAACTGCAGGGGAAAAAAACAATGGCTACCAACCTGCCTTCCATTGAGGACCTTTTTACTGCACCGGTCAAGAAGAAGGAAGGCTGTCAAAATAACTACAGACCCTTCACATCCTGGACATAAATTGTTTCAACTCCTGCTCTCAAAATGATGCACACCAGAACAACTAGACACAAGAACAATTTTTCCCTGAATGCCATCACTCTGCTAAACAAATAATTCCCTCAACACTGTCAAACTATTTACTACGTCTGCATTACTATTACTATTAGTCTTCTCATCGTTCCTATCATCCATCTCCTCCCACTTATGACTCTATGACTGTAACTTTGTTGCTTGTATCCTTATGATTTATATTGATTTTTTCCTAGTATGATTTGATTGCTTATGACTATCATTAAGTGTTGTGCCTTAAGTGCCTTATGATTCATGACAAATGTATATTTTCTTTTATGTATACTGAGAGCATCTGCACCAAAGACAAATCCCTTGTGTGTCCAATCACACTTGGCCAATAAAGAATTCTATTCTGTTCTGTTCTGTTCTTTTTTTTTTATATTATGTTTTTTTTATTTTTATGAACATTATAACAAAAATAACATATACAGTACGATACACTAATTCACCCAGTGCTATACAATGGAAAGGAAAATTTGGTTCTTCAGGTATCTTCAAATATCTTTAAGTCCTCCAAAATCCACGTTCTCTGGGTACAGGTGTCGAAGCATCCTGTTCTGTTCTGTTCTATTACCATATATCATATGGTAATGTTTTTGTGCTGTCCATAAATTTATAGTTCCATCTATGACCAAGTCAAAATAATTCCCAAGTAAATTTTGAATTTCTCTTTCTAAATCTTATCCCCTCAAATCCTCAAGTACTATGAACTTTAGCTTTCATTTTCATTTATTTCATTTATTTCGATTTATATACCACGCCTTCTCCATCGAGATGGACCCAGGGCGGTGCACAGGAAATTAAAACCAATAAATACTAGACAATACAATAAATATAGTTAAAAAGAATTAAATTAGAAACCTGTGCTAAAATTCCCTTATTTTTATGTAATTCTTTTTCAGTTGTTCATAATACCTTTAATGTTAAAGAATTGCAATTTCTATGAAATGTTAACGTTTCTTTCTTTTTTTTTTTTTTAAAGGCCAATATTGCATCTGGAATATTCTCATTTTATGATAACTAAATACATGTGATACACAAGTGTAAAAACCCAGACATTCTTCTTTGTAACAATCCTTGCGAATGTTCCTGGGGGCCTTCACTTTGATAGAAGACAGAGGCAGTGCTTGGATCAGACTGCAGCTGTAAGCCATTTTCAGGGCTTTGAGTCCTGTGGCTTATTTAATAGCTGATGAGTCACAACACACCATATGAAACTACTTGTCAGGAATATGAAAGTTTGTATGGCAGGTACTTCTTCTCTCTCAGACAAAGCCATACACGAAAGGCAGGGAGGTTGTGAGAAACTAGACTTGGCTCTGCCAAGACAGATGTCATGATTAGCCCATCATTCCCTTCCCTTCTCAGTGGTTGCTGGTTAACTGTGGGCCAGAATACACATTATCCTTATCCAGAAGATGCTGCAAATGCCGTTGCCTCCTCCTGATGGATGATTCCTCAATTCTGAGATCATATTCAGCATGACGTAGCATATGGATTAATGGTTACTTTTTGTGATTTGAATCTCCTTCCCTTCTCAATAGCGACTGGGAATGTACAATGGGGAAAGGGAGACCTGGGATGTTGTGGCCACAGTCCAGGAGACAAGTAAGTTTCGGAAACAGAGAGGAATCATTCACCACAGTGAAGGCTTTTGGAAGCATTCCCGTGGTGTGTGTAATGTGTACTTTAGACCTCAATCAATCCAGGTACATAAAATAGAGATTGGCATCTTTCAACCTCTTTACTGTTGTTCTTCATTACATATTAATATACTAGCCGTTCCTGGCCACGCGTTGCTGTGGCCCAGTCTGGTTAAATGGCCAACCAATCTGTGTGTAGATCTACACCTGCACACACAAACACGTACACACAACCACTGTATAACCCCCAACCTACCTACCTATTCCCTTTCTCCCTCTCTCCCTCTACCTACCTACCTACTGTATTTCTCCCTCTCTCCCTCTACCTACCTACCTACTGTATTTCTCCCTCTCTCTCTCTATCTCTCTACCTACCTACCTACCTACTGCATTTCTCCCTCCCTCTCTCTATCCCTATCTACCTACCTACCTACTGTATTTCTCCTTGAATCTTATGGACAGAGTATTTTATGTCATAAAGGATGACATAATACCTGTGGCCCACTGCTCTCTCTGTATACGTCAACCTACCTTTAAAAAAAATTTTTACATTTCCATTGCGTGTTCCTGGCACAGGTGTGATATCTACACAATCTATATATATATCATTGGTGCCGTACTTGAAAGGAACGTTGTGTGAAAATTTGGAAGCGATCGGTGCAGGACTTTCAGAGATTACCTTTTTTGAACAAATTCATAGTTACATTTTTTATTTATATATAGATTTACAGGACTAAATGCCCAACCATACTCTCTCACCCACACTCTGTAAAGGGGTGGGCTTTAAAATTTTTAGCAAGTGGTTCTCTGGCCGGTTGCGGGGTGGGTGTGGTTATGGTGGGCATAGCCTAGTCGACCTCCTGCACCATGGCGGGGGTGGACCGTGTACCATGGTGGCAGGGTAGGAGGGGCAGGAGCATGTTTGACCTCCCTGGGCTCCGCGTGGCCCCTGCACATACCTGCATCAAAAACGGGCTGCATGGGGATTCCTGGAAGGGGTGGGGTGGGAGGGACTAGCCAGGGCCCATTTCCAGCCTTTCTGAACTTCCAGTAGGTCCATTTTTCACCCTCCCCAAGCCTCCACATGCCCTCTGCACTTACCTGCATCCAAAATGGGCCACATGGGGACTCCTGAGAGGGGTGAGGTAGGGTGGGCAGGGCCAGCCAGGAGTGGTATTTGCGGGTTGTCTGAACTGCACAGAATCTTAGCTAGAGATTCTCCCGAACCCCTGCGCACCCCTCAACAACCACCCTTCACAAAATATATCAATATAAAGGCAATGCTGGATTCATTAGAAAATATCTCAGAAGGAAGCAGCTATCATTTCTGTTCTTTAATTCAGGAAATGGGTAACTCTTGCATATCTGAACATTATTTTTTTTCCCCTTCTACTTCTATCATTTTATATAAGTGACTGGAGCTCAGTCCAGATTATGCATGCTTGGTAAGGAAAAATCCACTGATCCACAGGAACATATCAAAATTCCTCATTTGAAATGCATAAGAACTGGGTTTCATTCTGATTGCCTCAAAGCCATTTGCGCAAATTACTCATTCAGCAATCCAAATTGGCCATCAAACTCCCATCTGGGAGTTTGGCTACATTTAGCTACTTAATACAAAGAGTCAACTATAGAGGTCCCTTTTGATTTCTGTACTTGTTCTTGCATACCAGTTGCTTTAAACTAGGCATCAGAAGGATTCATTTATTCACTCACTCACTCACTCACTCACTCTCTTTAGGAGCTGCTTAATTATGCAAACATTTCTAGGTGGCATACAATTTTATTAAAACAAAACAATGACAGAAAAAGCAATGAGAAACCAAACAAACAATAACTTAAAAAATATGTAATTGGGGAAAGGCTGTGCCATGAACACAAAGGAATACAGATCCAATATCAGTGTAGGGTCAATTGCTCAATGCACCTATGTGGGATTTTTGTAAGTAAGATAGATTGTGCAGATTTGCGAGGAGGGATGCTGTTATGCATAGCAGCAGCAGCAGCCATAGAAAAGCCATGCCCCATAAAGATGATATAACTTCAACAATTTCATTGTATTTAAATACAATGACAATAAAGAGGATACTTATAATGGGATTTGAACCAGGCCTGCTGAACTAATTGTAGTAGGTTGGGAAGATACATCTGGAGGCAGATGGTCCTCAGGTTGCTTCATTGGCTTTTAAGGTCCTACAGATATACAAAAATATTGTGCCAATTGATCGATGTAGCTGCTAGATAAACTGGTTTACAAATATGAATGAAACTAGAGCTTACCTGGAAGTAGTTGGGCTTAGCAGTAAATAGGTAAACGTTCTCCTCACACATATGTGCTAGCCGTCCCCAGCTCTAGGGGGTGGTGCTCATCTCCATTTCAAAGCCAAAGAGCCAGCGCTGTCCGAAGACGTCTCCATGGTCATGTGGATGACATGACTAAATACCGCAGCTGGGACAAGTAATGGGAGCTCACTCCATTACGTGGTGCTAGGGATTCAAACCACTGAACTGCTGACCTTTCTGATCGATAAGCTCAGCATCTTAGCCGCTGAGCCATCACATCCCATTTAGTATCTATAAATGGCTTAGCAGTATCTTTGTTTAAAAAAAGAAGAGCAAACGCTAGGAGACTAGGTATGTCTAGCATATTGAAGAGAAGGATTATGGGTGTCATGATAACTGTCTTCCCAGTACTTGAGGGGCTGTCACAGAGAATGGGATTGGCAAGAGGACAATAAGCAATGGGTGGAAGATTATTAAAGAGAGATCCAACCTGGAACTAAGAAGAAATTTCCAGACTGTGAGAATAGTTAATCAGTGGAATCGCTTGCCTCCTAGAGTTGTGGGTACTCCATCGATGGAAGTCTTCAAGAAAAGGCAACCATTTCTCCATATGGTATAAGGTCTCCTGCCTTGGGTAGGGAGTTGGACTAGAAGACTTCTAAGGTCCCTTCCGGTCCTTTTATTCTATGTAATTCTATGTAAGAGTCTCAAAATTACTAACCAGGCAATTTTCTGAAATTTTCAGCTAAACCTTTTGTTACTGAGCCACTGTTGCATCAATATTAATTTCCAAATGCAATTCTTGCTCAGTGAGTGCATGTTAATGGGTACAAGTGTTTTATCCATTATGCTTCTAATGAGTTCTAATGCCATAAATTTAATCACAGCTCAGGAGAAATTGAAAGTGCATAAAATGCTTAGTGCATTTTGTCATTTATCTTTATTATGCAACCCCATGTTGTCGAATACCAGGGCTGACTAGAAATACAAGCTAACTAGGAATGCAAGTCAAAAGATATGATGAGGTTCTTCACAGTTGCATTTTTCTATAGTAAAACAAACTAGCCTAATTATAACTAACAGACATGCCAAAGTGAACCCTTCTGATTAGATCTGTAATCATATAGATAAATAAGGGATTAACTATTTCTGCTGTCATTGTGATTCTTTCAAGTCTATGATTCTTTGGAGAGCCAGTTTGATGTAGTGGTGAAACTACCAGATGACAAACTGAGAATTCTGGTCCTGTTTCAGACATGAAGTTTGACCTTGGGCTGATTCCTTTCTCTCAGCCCTAAGAAGCAGCCAATGCAAGCAAAGCATTTATGAAATCTTGCCAAGAAAACTGCAGAGACCTGTACAGCAATTGTCAGGAATCAAGACTGAATAAAAGGGTTAAACACCCCTCCAGAGGAGGAGATAATAAGGAAGGCACTAGTCTGTGCAGAAATGGATAGGCTAACATTAAAAATAAAAGGCAAAGGAGAGACAGAATTTTATGACTCATGGAACAGATCCTACCAATGGTTAGATGCATGAGGTGGAAGTTGGAATGTGAAAAAAAAATAGGTTAGGTGGACCTGGAATGAAATATTATATATGCATTGTTGTATTAGAAGGAATATGATGGTCAAAATAATTGTACAACATTAGCACTGTTTAAGTAGTATATATGTTATTTGTTTTTCACTTTGGTTTTTATAGCAAGTGAAATGCTAGGACAATCATAATGTATTCAAAATATTTATATGTAAATTATAATACATACATACATACATACACACACACACACACACTCACATACATACATGTTGTGGCCCAGCCGGATCTGGATGAGCTGCTGACGGACTCTTTTAGCAAAGAGCCCTATGAGTCTGCTCTGGAGGAGGAGGGAGGGCTCAGCATCAGAGCAGGACTCAGAGAGGCTAGTTGGCCATCAGGAGGCCCCTTGGTCATGGAGCAGTGGGGAGGATCAAAGGCAGTTTGTCCATGATGCCAGAGTGAGCAGGGCTGAGAGGCGGAGGCAGCAATTACATCGGAGGCAGGCTTGCAGACAATGATTAAGAGCCACGTAGCTGCTGAGTGGCCCCTCTCAAGACAGCTTATAGGTGAGACGTTGGGAGGGAACATTTGCAGGAAGCAACCGTTCAAAATTCAGTATTCCAGAAAGTCTGAGCCTTCTAGTCGTGTTTGGGATTATGTGAGTTGTCTGGGCTCTTAGCCAAAGCATTTGCTTATCTCGTAATTAAGCAGCGGCAAGCAGCCAAGCCTGTGTGTGCTGGGTGATTCAGCCCGTGGGACAGAACACATACATATATACATATACACAATCAAAGGAAGGCATTCCTCTCCTGGATTAAGTTTTGATATTTAAGTGATACTGTTCATCCTCAAAAGTTCAGACCAGAGTCCTTCTTCTAGTTTTACCCTGACGCCAACCCTGTGAGGTAGACTAGGCTGAAGGAGAGTGAGAGAGCCAAAGGAGAGCAGAAATCTGCACCTGCTCTTCACCACAGTAGACATGGCTGCATCTTGGCTGTGGTAATTAAACAATGTGAACGGGATGTTTGTGCCTAATCACGTTTCCTTAGTTCAGCTCTTTTGATAAATTGGTTTTGTGTTTAGAAACACACACACACACACACACACACACACACACACACACACCAAAGGAATGACAGATGAGAATACCAGGGAAAACCTTTAGGTTCTGCTCTCTGTGTGTGTATTTGTTATATGGATGTGTAATATCTGTGGACTCTGGAGATAGATATATGAGGGGGGCGAGGGGGAGGAGGGTGTAAAGGAAAGAAGAGAGTAGAGGTAAATCTTGCAAAGCAGAAATTACCCCCATAAAATATGAGCATTTGTCAACCTGTCGGGCAATTGCCATGCAGCGTTGTGCTTGCAGCTGTGTGATGGAATTTACATTCTTTTCAAAGATAATTCTGCTGGTGCCAGACTCCATCCACTGAGGAACAGATGGGATTAATAGAGCATATGTGTAAGATTTAAAAGCAGCAAGAGAATTTACCATGCATTACAGAATCATAAATGCATTACGTTGCGGACGTCAATTGGATTAAAGCAAAGCTTTCTATAGCTTGAACACTTTATCTGAGGGCTGTTAAGGCAAGCCACATATGTCTTTGGAATTGTGCTGCCGAGAATCTGGAAGACCCCTTTGTTCTTGGGGGTTAAATGATGGGGTTGAACTTCATCCCACTTTGTAATGCCGAATGATGTCATTAAAACGGCAGATGTTAAACTGCAGACCGCATTTTATTTGTTTTAGTAAGGTTTCGGGAAGATAGTAAAAGTTCACCATATTTGGAATTAAACATAGGCAACCCAGACTAAATATATATATATATATTTGTGTGTCCCCTTAGAATACTGTTAGGGAAAGACTATTGTTGATACTGCTGGGTTAGCGGTTCTGCAGATTTCAAAAATCTGTAACATCTGTGAGATGAGAGATGACGCTGAGAGGCTTGCCTTACAAAACCTGTGAGTGCTTCATCATTGGAGGCTTTCAAAAAGAGACCGGACAACGTTTTTTCTGAAATGTATACAGTCTCCTGCTTGAGCAGAGAGTTGGACTAGAAGGTCTCCAAGTTCTCTTCCAATTCTATATTATTCTATGTTCTATGTTAGGGGGTGGGCAAATCATTAGCATTGGCTGCAAGGTGCTTTGAATTTTCAACATCCCTTGTTGTCAGTGCTGTGTTACAATAATAATAATAATAATAATAATAATTTAATTTCTATCCCGCTCTCTCTCCCCAAGGGGACTCGAGGCGGGGCACAGGCAATTAAAAATACAAATAGACCACAAACAAATACAAAATACAAAGTTAAAAATAAATTAAATAAATCCTACGCTAAAACCCATAACTAAACTAAAAATTACCCCTAAAAAACCCTGACCTAAAAAGAGACTACCCAAGGCCGGCCAGACGAAAAAAGTGCGTCTTTAATTTTAAGCGGAAGGAGCGGAGGTCCGTGGTTGTCCTGATATCGGGGGGAAGGTCATTCCAGAGGGCTGGGCCCGCCACAGAGAAGGCCCTTCCCCTGGGCGTCGCCCGCTGACAAAGTCTAGTGGACGGCACCCGGAGAAGTCCCTCTCTGTGGGAGCGAATCGGCCGTGAGGATGTATGGGGCAGGATCCGATCCCGCAGGTAGCTAGGTCCCGAGCCATGGAGCGCTTTGAAGATGGTAACTAACACCTTGAAGCGCACCCGGAAGACGACAGGTAGCCAGTGCAGCTCGCGCAACAGCGGTGTTACATGGGCAAACCTAGAGGTGCCCATAATTGCTCGCGCGGCTGCATTCTGGACCAACTGAAGCCTCCGGGTACACCTCAAGGGGAGCCCCATGTAGAGAGAGTTGCAATAATCCAGTCGGGATGTCACGAGAGCATGAGTGACTGTGCGAAGGGCGTCCCGATCCAATAGGGGGCGCAACTGGCGTACCAGGCGAACCTGGTAAAACGCCCTCCTGGCCACGGCTGTCACTTGATCTTCCATGGACAGCCGGGTATCCAGGAGGACACCCAAGTTGCGCGCCCCATCCACAGGGGCAAGATGTTCGCCCCCTATGGCCAGCGTTGGAGAGAGCTGGTTGAATCGGGCAGCCGGAAACCACAGCCACTCGGTCTTGGTCGGGTTGAGCCTAAGTCCGTTACTTCCCATCCAGATCCGCACGGCTTCCAGGCACTGGCACATCACCGCTACGGCATCGTTGGGGTGGTTTGGGGTAGATATGTACAGCTGGGTGTCATCAGCGTACAGGTGGTACTCTACCCCAAAACCACGGATGATCTCGCCCAGCGGCTTCATGTATGCGTTAAACAGGAGAGGCGAGAGGACCGACCCCTGAGGCACCCCGCATGTGAGGGGTCTCGGGGTCGACCTCTGCTCTCCTGCCCGCACAAATTGCGATCGGCCAGAGAGGTAGGAGGAGAACCACCGTAAAACGGTGCCTCCCACCCCCAACCCCCCCAGCCGATGCAATAGGATACCATGGTCGATGGTATCGAAAGCCGCCGAGAGGTCTAATAGGACCAGGATGGAGGAACATCCCCCATCTCTGGCCCTCCAGAGATCATCTACCAACGCGACCAATGCCGTCTCGGTGCTATGCCCGGGCCGAAAGCCGGACTGGCGCGGATCTAGATAGTCCCAGGTAAGTCAGATCTTAAAATTCAGACTCTTAGGATTCGAATTCTGTTCAAGAGGGAAGCAGCAAACTTTCTCTCTCTGTGTGTGTGTATGTGAGAGAGAGCACCAGAGGTGGTATTCAGCATGTTCTGACCAGTTCTGGAGAATTGGCAGTGGAAATTTTGAATAGTTTGGAGAACCAGTAAATGCCACCTCTGACTGGCTCTGCCCCCATTTAGTCCCAGCTGATTGGGAGGAAACAGAGATTTTGCAATATCCTTCCTCTGGAGTGGGGAAGGAATAGAGATTTTGCAGTATCCCTCCCCTGCCATGCCCACCAAGCCATGCCCACCAAGCCATGCCACTCCCCCAAAGCCACGCCCACCAAGCCACGCCCATAGAACCGGTAGTCAATATTTTTGAATCCCACCACTGCAGAGCACATGCATGTTGCAGTGTTGATTCCTGCCAATACCATGCCTGTCATTTCTATTAGCATAACAGCCCTATCAAGCTTTGTAGTATGTCATAGGACACGTTCCACCATAGTATTTTTCATTTTAACTGCATCATTTAGCGATGGGACTTTCTATCCCACTTTCCATCATAAGTCAAGGCCTATCTGTAAGTTTTTTTTAAACAAATAAACCAATAAACATACGAAATCTGTTTTAAAGTACTTCAAATATTATAGAGCCAAGTGATCTAAATCAGGGGTCTCCAACCTTTGCAACTTTAAGTCTGAAGGACTTCAGCTCCCAGAATTCTCCAGCCAGCTTTGCAACTTTAAGTTCCTTCAGACTTAAAGTTGCAAAGGTTGGAGACCCCTGATCTAAATGAACAGTAGGAACATTCCAACTAGAATATGGGATGGGTATATGTGAAAAAAAAAAACCCCACATCTGATGGCAATCCATAATTACTGCAAAAAATATAAAATAAAAAAAACTTTACCATATTGCTTCAAAATTGTCCTCCTTCACCCTCTGTCAGTAGATAAGAGAGCAGGTTTGAACAGAAGATTACAGCTTGTCAGATGTAAAATTATCTTTCTGCAGTTGAATTTTCTTGGCCCCTTCTACCACATTCCTTTAGAAGGAATAATGGGTGTGAGGCAGGGTAATCATTCAAATATATCTCTGTAATTGCTAAGTGTTACTTTAAAAATAATGTCTTATTGGTCTTTGTAACTGTCCCCACTGGGGGAAAGGAATCAGTTGATGTATTGGTGGCTTCTGATTGTCAGTATCTTTATAATTTTCTTTCATTCTTGGAGCAATTTCCACTGAACCCAACTTTGTATATCTTTGATTGCGTGAAAAAAAAAGTTTACAATAAAAAAAATGTTTGCCTAAAATGTGGTGTCATTTTAAATGTAAAGCTCCAGTTGTTTGTAACTTACTTCAGTGCAGGGGAGAAATGCTACCGGCTTGGACTGGTTTGCCGGAACTGGTAGTAAAAAAATACTACTGGTTCAGGCGAACTGGTAGCTCTGATGATGACCTGTGCAAAAATCAGCTATGCCACATGATTAGAAATTGTGTGGCACAGCTGGATTGCTGCACAGCTGATCGTTGGAGTTATGTGGCAGTGCCTGTGGTGCACATGCATGTGAAGTGTGTGTTTGGCGTGCATGCCATGAAGCACATATGCACACATGAAGCAAACGGGTAGCAGAATTCAGAATATTTCACACCTGCCTCTTTGTATTAGTTTCTGGTATTTGACATTTAGTACATACAGTCTATTTTGGATTCCAACATTTTGAGGAATTCTTCTACAAATCTGAGGCATGAATTACACCCTTCAATAGGTGAATAATCCTTGTTGTATAAATCTGAACTTCAGGTTTTAATTCTGAAATGCACAAGTTTACATTACTGAATTGTTGTTTTATTTTTCTACTAGCCGTTCCCGGCCACGCGTTGCTGTGGCCCAGTCTGGTTAAATGGCCAACCAATCTGTGTGTAAATCTACACCTGCACACACAAACACGTACACACCACCACCGTATAACCCCCAACCTACCTACTCCCTTTCTCCTTGTCTCCCTCTACCTACCTACCTACTGCATTTCTCCCCACCCTCTCTATCCCTCTACCTACCTACCTACCTACCTACCTACCTACCTACCTACCTACCTACTGTATTTCTCCCTCTCTCTCTATCCCTCTACCTACCTACCTACCTACCTACCTACCTACCTACCTACCTACCTACTTACCGACCTATCTACCTACTGTATTTCTCCCCCCCCCTCTCTATCCCCCTACCTACCTACTGTATTTCTCCCTCCCTCTCTCTATCCATATAGCTGCCTACCTGCCTACCAGAGTATTTTATGTCATAAAAGATGTCATAAAACAGCAACACCTGTGGCTCACTGCTCCTTTTTTTTTTACATTTTTTATATTTCCGTTGCATGTACCTGGCACAGGTGTGACATCTACACAATCTGTATATATCATTGGTGCCGTATTTGAAAGGAACATTGTGTGGAAATTTGGAAGCGATCGGTGCAGTACTTTCAGAGATTACCTGTTTTGAACAAACTCATAGTTACATTTTTATTTATATAGATGTCTAAGTAAACGCATCTGAATGACTTCCCTGTAACTTCTCATAAGAAGCAGCAGAAATGATCTCAGGCCCAAACAGGAGATAGATTTCATAACGATTATGTATTTGAATCGCCAGGATAATTTAGGCTTTAAGAAAAGCTGTTAGAAAATCTTTTGCTTCACATCTGTTAAAAAATAGCGTAACAGACAAAACCAAAAGGATATCCATGGAACTGCTGTGGTTAAGCAAGAAGAATACAATGAAGGTTGTATTCAGACGTACACCTGAGCCAACCAGATTATCAAATTTGAAATCATGATTCAAGGCACAGCGTGCTACCTCTGATTACATAACTCATAAGCCATTGACCAAAAGTAGCTGGCCATGTTATCAGAGTGAGAGGGCCATTACAGGAAGCTGATTTGGGATGCAAAGAAAGGGCAATAAAGTTAGGCTATAATTGTCAGGGAAGAAGAGAAACATACAAGATTTTTTCTTTCTATCTTGGTACTAAAATAGTTTGGCTGGCCTTGAGTGGAAGGGAAGGGAATTAGACTTAGAAATGGCCATGACTTTGCAGTTCCATTTCAAACTAACTTAAACTTCAGTGGTTTCCTAGGGTATCCCAATACACCACATTTTGCAATAATGTAATTATATATATACGGAAGATTAAAAACTTAGATTTGCTTTTAAATAAGGGAAGAAACCTGGGTAAAGAAAGAATGCAGGCTTACTCTGAATTCCATTCATTACATTATTTTCCCAAGATAAATGGATGAAAGAGATGACAGTCAGCCATTTCTCCTGTGAGTGGTTATCAGAAGTAATGTCTAGCTGATCTTAAATGGCTTTCTCAGGCTAGCTTTCCTGGGCTTTCCTGAAAGAATAGAGGTTAAATCAATTTGATTCTGTCATGCTCAACAGATTGATCATGCCACTTTCACTGGCTCCTACTTTGAAAATGGCTGACCCCATGACAGCAACATTTAGCTTGCTTATATGGTACATGCAAAGCTGAGCAGTGATTCATGGTTTGTCATGCTTCTTGAATGAATCACTTCCCACAGATTCATGAGATCTGCCCCCCCACCCTAGCCCCCTTGGTTCACCACTGGAATTTTCTGTTCATCTGCTTGTAGCATCATCTCATTTCTCTTTCATTAAGTAGACTGGCCCTGCAGTCAGGTTTGACTGATTTCTGACTAACCAGCCAAATGTAAGCTCCTTTTTCTGCATCTCTTCTGAGCTATTCTGTCACAGAGACAGTGTGGTACATCTATAATAGGGGTCAATCTTGCATCATCATGGCGTTGTCACATGACATATTGGGATTTCCCCACCCCTTCGCTAAACCAGGTGGGGCCAGCACATGGCACATCCAGCCTGCAGGCGTGAGTTTGATTCCCCTGATGTATTTATTTATTTATTAGTTTACTAGCCGTTCCCGGCCACACGTTGCTGTGGCTCAGTCTGGTTAAATGACCAACTAATCTGTGTGTAGATCTACACCTGCACACAGAAACACGTACAAACAACCGCCATATAACCCCCAACCTACCTACCTACTATATTTCCCCCTCTCCCTCTCTATCCCTCTACCTACCTACCTACCCACCTACCTATTGTATTTCTCCCTCCCTCTCTCTATCCCTATAGCTGCCTACCTATCTACCTACTGTATTTCTCCTTGAATCTTATTGACAGAGTATTTTATGTCATAAAGGATGACATAATACCTGTGGCCCACTGCTCTCTCTGTACCCATCTACCTAACTTTTTTACAATTTTTTACATTTCCATTGCATGTACCTGGCACAGGTGTGACATCTACACAATCTCTATCTATCTATCTATCTATCTATCTATCTATCTATCTATCTATCTATCTATCTATCTATCTATCTATCTATCTATCTATCTATCTATCTATCTATCTATCTATCTATCTACCTACCTACCTACCTACCTACCTACCTACCTACCTACCTACCTACCTACCTACCTACCTACCTACCTACCTATCTATCTATCTATCTATCTATCTATCTATCTATCTATCTATCTATCTATCTATATCTCATTGGTGCCGTATCTGTAAGGAACGTTGTGTGAAAATTTGGAAGTGATCGGTGCAGTTCTTTTGGAGATTACCTGTTTTGAACAAACTCATAGTTACATTTGTATTTACATAGATTAAACATGAACAAAGGAAATGAATACAAATAAATGAAGATTGTTTGCCCGTGCATTATTGTGGTTGAAGCTGAAGTAGTCATTGACAGGTAGGACGTTGTAGCAGACAATTTTGTGTACCATGCTTAGATCAGACCACAGGCGGCACAGTTCCAGATTGTCCAAGCTCAAAATTTTGAGCCTGGTGGCATAAGAGATTCTATTGTGAGCAGAGGAGTGGAGGACTCTTCTCGTGAAATACCTCTGGACCTGCTCGATCACATTAATGTCCGATCTACAGTGTGGGTTCCAGGCAGTTGAGCTGTATTTGATGATTGGTCTGGCACAGATCTGGCAAAACTATAAGGAAAGATGTCTTGTTCAAAATACCCAGGAGCTTTAACACTACGGAGTCTTTAGCACTCACAGAGAATTTGTATTTTTCAACAGCCTTGAAAAAGAATTCATTCCAGATTATTATGGGAAAAAAAACTAGAGATGGAATAATTTTATCCAAAGAGTAGTCAGCTATTTATAATAGCAGATAGCACTGGTGCCAGTACAACTACGATCCACTTTTTTAGGGGAATTTCGAAAGCAAATAAGATGGATCTGTATGAGGGATCTTATAGTTTACATTTCAAGCCCTAGGGAAGACAACAGATCTGGCGCAGTTTTACCAAAAAAAGTTATACACACAATGGCAATGGGATACAGAATAACAAAAACATATTTTCTTAGATGAATCAATTTATCAGAATCAATTTATCACCTGGGCTATACTAATTTACAATACAATACAATAGCAGAGTTGGAAGGGACCTTGTAGGTCTTCTAGTCCAACCCCCTGCGTGTGCAGGAACCTTATACCATTTCAGACAAATGGCTATCTAACATCTTCTTAAAGACTTCCAGGGTTGGGGCATTCACAACTTCTGGAGGCAAGCTGTTCCAGAGGTTAATTGTTCTAACTGTCAGGAAATTTCTCCTTAGTTCTAAGTTGCTTCTCTCCTTGATTAGTTTCCACCCGTTGCTTCTTGTCCTGCCCCCAGGTGCCATGGAGAATAGTTTGGCTCCTTCTTCTTTGTGGCAACCCCTGAGATATTGGAACATTGCTATCATGTCTCCCCTGGTCCTTCTCTTCATCAAACTAGACATACCCAGCTCCTGCAACCGTTCTTCATATGTTTTAGTCTCCAGTTCCCTAATCATCTTGGTTGCTCTTCTCTGCACTCTTTCCAGAGTCTCCACGTCTTTTCTACATCGTGGCGACCAAAACTGTATGCATATTCCAAGTGTGGCCTTACCAAGGCACTATACAGTGGCATTAACACTTCACTTGATCTAGATTCTATCCCTCTGTTTATGCAGCCTAGAACTGTGTTGGCTTTTTTGGCAGCTGCTGCACACTGCTGGCTCATATTTAAATGATTGTCCACTAAGATTCCTAGATCCCTCTCACAGTTGCTACTATTGAGCAAGGTACCATCTATACTGTACTTGTGCATTTTGTTTTTCTTGCCTAAATGTAGAACCTTACTTAATTACTTAATTTAACAAGGGACCGAATAACGAAGAATTGCAGAAGAAGATAGATAATCTATTATGGTTCTAGAAAAAAAAGCATAAATTTGTAAGGCTATTGGAAAATGTTCAAACAAATGGGCTACTTTTAATTTGTTTCATTCTCACACCCTTGGCCTTTAAGAGAAGATGTCAGAAGAACAAGCCATGCCTTTCCTCTGATTGCCAAAGGCATGTTTAATCCCTTTTTACTTCTTACTCAGAGGTGTTTGGATTTTTCTCCTTTATCTTACCTCCTGGCGGCCAGACACTATTTCTATCTATGCTTCTTAGTTAAATGTATCTATTTATTGAATCTGCATTCACATGCAATGAATAGTTCGGGTCTTTTGAACTCATACAAGATCCTGCTCCTTTGAACTCACACAAGAGCCTGCTATCTCCTTTCTTCATAAATTGAAATCTAATGTTTCACTTTGCCTTGTGCTTTGATTTTTTTTTTTTTCTATGACCCTTGCTGGATCTGCAGAAATGCAACTATCGTAGTTGCTTTGAGCCTGGAGAATGTACCTTGTTCTATGATTCCAGCAAGCTTACAGAATGACTTACAAGGCTTTACTATCACATGCTGTGAAAGAAAGGCAGTTGAAAGAGGTGCTTCAAGCTCTTGGAAAGAGTTTTGAAGGAGTTGAAATAAAGAGGGAGGAGGGGAGTTGTGTGTGTGAAGTGGAGAGGAGGAAAGCTGGATAATAGCAGAAGATGTACCAAATGAATGAAGGTTAAAGACCTTATAGTTCCAAGAACTTGGAATGTGCCTCTTGCATGGGCCATTGGTGATAAAGCTTCCTTCAGTGGTGACACAAACCCATGAAGGATGGCAGGGTAGCTCCGAGCCTGCATGATAGACTGTAGTACTTGGTGAGACCACACACACACACACACACACACACAGAGAGAGAGAGAGAGAGAGAGAGAGAGAGAGAGAGAGAGAGAGAGAGAGAGAGAGAGAGAGAGAGAGAGAGAGAGATATGAATGGGCGACTGGGCATGCGGCTGACAGTTGGCTTCCAATGCCATTGAGGCACATGGAGTGAGACAGGGCTCCTTTTGCCATCTCTTCTCCTCCCCCCCTCACCAGCCATGGCAATGCTTCCTGCCCCTCACTTCAGCCGGTTCGCCAAACTCCAGAAAAATTTAGCTACCGGTTCTATTGAACCAGTGTGAACCGGCTGAATCCCATCCCTGCATATATTGTATTGTAATGGAAGGACTGAGTCCCAGGCCTGTGCCATCAACTAGGATCAGGCAAAGAGGAGAACATTTGTTCATTCATGAATCCATCATCAAATCATTAAGCCTGCGTTCCGGCAAGTGTATAATGTCAACTCGCAAAGGCTCGAGGCTCATGATTTAATTAGGGCATTGGTTGGAATCCTGACATAGAGCATGATTTTAGTTTGGAAAGGTTTACTGAGTCTCAATCTATCACGTGGTAATTAGTCAGGAACCTTACTAGTTTCTTCTGCAGTCATCCATCCATTGTGTTAGACTAATACTAGAGGTGGTATTCAGCTGGTTCAGACTGGTTCACCCGAACCAGTAGTGGAAATAGTGGGTGGGCCTGCCCACCTGCCCTGGCTCTATGCAGTCCTATTTAGGCATGTTTTTTGAGGCTGGGTGCATGCATGAAAAGTGTGTGGGAGCAAAGGGCATGCGTGGAAGGCTGGGTGCATGCGTGGAAGGGGCGCGTGTGCCCTCAAAGCAAGTGAGCACGTGCGCGGTGAACCTGTGGTAACAAAATGTGAAACCCACTGCTGACTGAGGACAGGTTTTGTATTATTTTGACTACTCTGTCAATTTCGAGGAGAGGAATTTTCTTAATCTCAGTTTGAACATTCAGTTGTGAACGAGAGCAGAGACTTTCCGTATGGCTCTGTTCCTTGCTGATTTGATAACGGCAGTAGGTAAATATAAAGAAAACTGTGCTGGAATTCCTTTTGTGTTACACACTGAAATTCTTATCAATCCAGAGGTACTAACCACTGATGAGCAAATTTTTAAAAAAGCTTTCTCTTCCAAAGTTTCTCTTCTTTAAAGCCAGGTGTGGATTTATGGAGAGACTTTTCACAAGGAGAGGGGGGAAAATCATTGTTCATGAATGGAAGATAAAGAGTTTCAGTGGTTCTTTCACTAGGGAACAATGCCATATTTCATGAATTCCAGTCACTAACAGGAATTTCAATGGGGTGGAAAATAATAATGTTACTTTTCTTCCTCTAGTCTTTGGGGCATGAGTGTGCTATTTTTCCAGCCTGGGGGCCACACACAGCTTTTAAGTGGTATGCTGGGAGCCAGAATGCAACACAATTTTACTTTGATTTCATTTATATTTGCATGTAATTAAACTGGTATATAATGCAATTATTCTCTGATCAGGTAGATAGTTGAAGGGTTGTGGAAAGCATTGAAAAGATATTTTGCAACGGACATTAACATGAATGAAAAGCTTCTCTAAAGTTTTTTTTTTAAAGCAGCCGCTACCTATGTGTAATTGTGTGTGAGAATGATCTGGGGAGAGAATGGTCCTTGTCCTTCAAATAACCTGGCCCCAAGCCATGTTGCGCTTCAAGGGTGACAACCAGCGCGGTCAACAAACATATACATATGCTGCTGCCATCTATATGCACAAGAGGTGGAATTTACAACATGGTAGCATGAAAATCCACCAGTTTGAAGAAGCTGTCAGATCCCATTAGTCACTTTGTTTCCAGTCCTGTATCACGAGCCGCGGTGGCGCAGTGGTTAGAGTGCAGTACTGCAGGCTACTTCTGCTGCCTGCCGGCTGCCTGCAATTTAGCAGTTCAAATCTCACCAGGCTGAGGGTTGACTTAGCCTTCCACCCTTCCAAGGTGGCTAAAATGAAGATCCAGATTGCTGGCTCTGTAAAAAGAGAGGGGTATAAAACGATCTATAAGTGCTATTGCTATTTCTATCTAATTCGAAACCTTGGAAATATATTTCAGTCTATGGGAAAACAGTAAAAACCAAAGGGTAGCAATAATTTCAGCACATCAGCTGTCAAGACAGACTTTGGTGTACTTTGGATCATAGGCTATATGGAAGGTAGGGGAGCTGCGAGACGATATCATGGAACAGAAAACACCAATAACATTGATAGCCTCTGTTACCTGCAGCTATACAATACAAGCGCAAACTCCTTTTCCAAACCCTTTTCAAGATGATTAGAAACCACCCTGGGAATGATGTAGAAAAACAGAGGTCTCTTTTTCAGGGGAAGGAATCTTTGGGGGAAATTGAAGAACATATTTTATTGCTAAATTATAGAAGAGTAATTGCACCTAATGCCTTCCTATACTGATTTGTGGGGTGGTGGAAGGGAGTTAAATCTGGAAGCTATTCAAATCTTGGAATCAAAGAGCTTTGAATCTTGCGATGAATTGTATCCCTCTGTTGCTCCTCTCGTCCCAATATGCAGCGATATCCTGATAATTGTGCTGATAAAGAAGACCAGAGCGATACACCATAATGGACTTCTTTATATCATATGGCCTTATATTATGTAAATCTGATACAGTGTTTAACTTATGACCTGCCCACCTAATTGCTAACTGTATGGAAATCTACTGTAGCTTGGTAATTGCCACCATTAATTTGTTCTTGGCATGAAGCAATAATGCTTCTAGCTTGGCTTTATTTTCCCAACTTTGCCGAAAGAGCAATTTAGCAATTAATGAGAGGTTACAGAAGAAGTTTCCAAATAAAATTATGGGCATTGCTTGTTGATGTTAAAAATACACTTTCGGGAATAATTTTTAACTCTGTATCATTCTGCCTTTCTGTATTTTTAAGTTCCAGTAAGAATGTACCTTCAGTCTCCATTGTCATTAAAATATAGTAGTGAGTTTGTTTTTCCTACTATACTGCCCTAAAATGTCCATGTTAAGATTGATTGATTGATTGATTGATTTATACTTTACATTTCTTAACTGTCCATCTCCCTCAGAGAAGGGCTCCGGGAGGTGTACAATATAATCAATAAAACCACATTAAAATCAGAATTAATTTCAGATCACAAAGGTTTAAAATTATAAACATTACATTTTAAAATTTCAAAAGTTGGAAAAGTTCCAAGATGGGGGTTTAGTGATTGTGTGGGCCTCACATTTTGTTAATCCCTGTTTTAAAAAGTAATCATTTTGGATTACTTTTGTTGTTATTGTTGTTGCAATATAAAATATAAAATATAAAAATAAAATAAAATAAAAATATTTTGAGTGTTGAGTATCAAGCTTTCTGAATTCGGCATTCTTTCCCCGCTTCCATCTTGTGTATATAATTCAGATAACAAGTTAATGAATACTAGAGGAAAAAACCCTAATGAAGCTAAATAAATACATAAATAAATTTACATATCATATTAAACATGTCCTTCTGATAGGAGCTGACTGTGAAATTCTACATGCTTCCCCTTGTGCTGTTGATCTTAGTGATGATCTCAAGATGTTGCTGAGAACTAGGTCTTAGGGTTCTTTTGTTGTTGTTTATTGTGGCTCACACAATTCGGTCATGAAAAAGGGGACAAATATTTTTATAGTGTGATCCCAGGTTCTATTTTTGATCACATTAGAATGTTATATAAATGTTGGAAACTGGGTTTTCGATTTACCGTTCTCTGATTCTGAATTCAGGGTTAAAACCAGAAGAGAAGCTTGAGTGGAAGGAAAGGAAAGGATTCTGATGCTATGGGGGATTCAGAGCACAAATAGTTATTCTACCATGAAATACTTCAAATACCCCCAAGCATCCTTAGTATTCTGTAAAAGATGGAATTGCTTACCAATTGAAAAACAGGTTTAGCTTTATTGGACTTATATCAGGGATGTCCAAACTTGGGAACTTTAAGACTTGTGGACTTCAACTCCCAGAATTCCCCAGCCAGCTATGCTGGCTGGGGAATTCTGGAAGTTGAAGTCCACAAGTCTTAAAGTTCCCAAGTTTGGACATCCCTGACTTATATGTTGCCCTTCTCCCAAAGGACTCAGGGTGGTGTACAGCATAAAAACACAAATTACAAAAGTTAAAAAAGATTAAAGAGAATACCCAAAAACCCAATGGACAATTTACAATTAAATTTAAACATTAAATTAAAACTAACAATTAAAATTAATAATTTATTTTATTCAGGCCAGGCCGGCTTGTTGAAAAAGCCAACATTTTAGGGCACGCCGGAAGGACTGGAGGTTGGAAATGATGCAAAGCTCCGGGGGCAGCTCATTCCAAAGGGAAGGTGCTCCCACAGCAAAGGGAAAAGTCTGTATGTATGTTCAGTGGTGGGATCATGCTGGTTGAACAATCGGTTTGGTGATTGTGTGTTTTGCTGCACATGTGTGCACAATTTTATCAAAACTTACCTTCCACATTACTTCTTGGGGAGTACCACAGCTGAAGCACGACAATCCGGTCTCCTATACTAATCAGCTGAGAGGATATAGGTAAGTAAAGCGGAATGGCGGGCAGGCGGGTGAGCCCACCTGATCGTCGGAGTGAACTGGTTCACCCTCAGCTGAGCTACCGGTTCTCCTGAACCAGTCCGAACAGGTTGAATCCCACCCCTGTGCGTGTTTTATTAATAGGGTGTTGAGGAATGAACAAGGCTATCACAATTGCTTTCAATTTATGAAAAAAATGGAAGGTTAGTTGGTTGATTGGAGGTCTCCTACCTGGGGACCTATTCTGGCTTGCAGTCTTTGGTTGATATGCCTTTGTTCTTTCTTTCTCAAAATCTTGTCTACGAAGCCGCGCCTTTCCTGTTCCACTCTTGAACATTTCTGTTTCCCATTCCTGTAGACAAGGGGTGTCAAACTCAATTTCGTAGAGGACCACATCAGGGTTGCATTTTACCTCAGGGGCCAGGGTGGGCATGGCCAGCTCAACATCACTTTTGTCAGCGGGAGGGGTGCCTGTGGTGTGTTCTGCTAGTGAAATTGGTCTTCCGAGCTCTGTTTTCAGCTGCGATGGCTTCTTGCAACCTTCTGCCAGCAAAAATGGAGCTCAGAAGGGCCATTCACAGCCCTTTTCACTGGCAGAGGCCCCACAGACCAGTCCTTCTTCCAGGCCAGTCCTTCACTATTTCCAGGTCAGCACTGTTTCCAGGTCTTAGCACCCTGCGGGCTGGATCTGGCTCACAGGCCTAGAGTTTGACATCCTTGCTGTAGACCTTCATGTAGCAGGAATGGTTAGTCTATCCGTGGCAAAAAAACAAACAACAAAAGAAAACCAGGAGAAGTTTGGCAGCATCTTTTCCAACTAACAAAGCTTTGAACTATGAGTTGTGGCTGTTGAAATGAACCTGTTTTTCCTTGCAACTGCTACCTTAGCATCTGAGCACATACTGCAACATTTATTAGATGTAGGAATGATATTCTGCTCTAAAGATATAAGCACAATGTGTGGGGTCACATGAAAAGATGGGTAGGGTGACATATCGTATTTCCAGGTGGCAGAACTTTGACGTAGCGCAATAGGAACGATGCATTCTTCAGTATATACCCAGGCTGGGATTTCTCCACAGAAATACAGTGCAGCAGATTTCATGGTGCCCTGACACGATTTCTATAAGAGCTTAAATTAGCTTACACAATATTTGGGTTAAACCAGGGCGATGAAATACAGAACAGATGATACTTACAAGGGAAACAATCTAATTGAGAAAAACTCCAGACGATGTGGGTAAGGATTACTCTCTTGCCTTTGATATATGGAATTTGTCCTCCATCTGTTCCTATAATTTACTTAGCCATGAGCTGATGAAGAAGCAACTTTGGCCAAGACTCTCTCTTAACATCCTTTTAACATCTTCATCTGCCCAGGAGATTAGAGTTTCATCTTCAGTTTATTGGCCTAAATGGGTTTATATTCCAGTACCTTCAAATAGCTGGGAAACCTTTTGTAATTGAAGATAAAATGAAACAGTGTCACAGTGCTTAAAAATACTATACAGCGTTGATTTTGCCGTGGTCCTTTTTACTTTCTCAAGAAATCGTTTAACTGAAAATGCTTGGAACTGACTGTGGAACATATTTTGGCACATAAAAATGGCATCCTGCCCCTAATCTGTGTTTCCCCGAAAATAAGACAGTCTTATTTTCTTGTGACCACCTAAATAAGCGCTTGGCCTTATTTTCAGGGAGGTCTTATTATTTTTGAGGAGCATGGTCACCTCATGGCTGCTGCTGTGTGGCGATATTTTGTGTGGGGGGGGGTTATTTTCGGGGAAGGGCTTATTTTAGCGCATGTGCTCAAAAGCCCAATTGGGCTTATTATCAGGGGAGCTCCCGTTGCTTGTCCCAGCTTCTGCCAACCCAGCAGTTCGAAAGCATGTAAAAATGCAAGTAGAAATATAGGAACCACCTTTGGTGGGAAGGGAACAGCATTCCATGTGCCTTTGGCATTGAGTCATGCCAGCCACATGACCATGGAGATGTCTTTGGACAGCACTGGCTCTTCGGTTTTGAAACAGAGATGAGCACCGCCCCCTAGAGTCGGGAACGACTAGAACATATGTGCAAGGGGAACCTCTACCTTTTACCTTATCCTTGAACTTAGTCAGACCTTTGAGAGATGCATTAGATTGCCATTTGTGTCCTGTGAAAAATTTACATTTCTGATCATAGCAGAGTGAATTTGTGTGTGCGCATATGTTGATCTACTTCCTCAGCACAGAATTACAACAGTTTGAAAACTTGGCCATAGAAAACTAATTACATCTTTTATGTGGGATGCTCAAAAGATGTCATTCAAACCGTGTAAATCTGTCTGGCTAGTCCTTTTTCTAGTGTAAGCAACTGTCTGCACATTACTGTTAATTTTAGGGCTTTTTGAAATTTCAATGCATTTGAAATTTACTGAAATAATGCTTTTCCTCTGCTTTGGAGCTATAGACATTATGACTTTTATTTTTAAAACTCAAGCAGGTTATGTTATTCTAGAAGAGAAGTGGGATGGGCAGCAATCTCTTGTATGAGAGTCACATTTTGGGAAGGGACAACTTTCATCTAGTATCAAGCAGGTATCCTTTGGTTTCCTCCCACACTTATAGGCTATGGATCTCTATCTTTTTCATTAATCTCATTCATAAGAAAGCATGCAAATGTGACATTCTCTCCCCTAAACAAATTAAGCACGAACCTCCTCCTGGAACCCACACTGTCTATTGGGCATCAACACAATTGAGTGGGTTGAAGGGTAATTTCATGAGAAGAGTCCTCGCAGACAATGATTAAGAGCCAGGTGGTTGCTGAGTGGCCCTTCTCAAGAGAGCTTATAGGTGAGACCTTGGGAGGGGACATTTGCAGGAAGCAACCGTTTGAACTTCAGTATTCCAGAAAGCCTGAGCCTTCTAGTCGTGTTTGGGATTATGTGAGTTGTCTGGGCTCTTAGCCAAAGTATTCACTTATCTCGTAATTAAGCAGTGGCAAGCAGCCAAGCCTGTGGGCTGGGTGATTCAGCCCGTGGGACAGAACAGGTTGCAAATCAAATCTTGATCACACGACCATGGGGAACACTGGGATGGTCATAAGCACAAGGCCTGCTTGTTAGGGTTGACCTTTTCAGCACCATCATGGAGTGGTTCATAAACAGGACAGTCACTAACTGAGGACTACCTATAGTGTACTCTGCACTACCTACACCTTTCCATATCTTTCATTCCTTAAACCAATCTTTATTATTTTCACCAAATCTGAACCCTTGATTAACATATTGTTATAGATATGCATGGTCTTAGTATCAACTGTGTTTAATTATATGTCCCTTCTCCTGTTTTATTCCCTGCCTTCAATCTCTATTGTTTTTTTATTTTAGCGGCAAGCTTCAATAATAATACGCCATCTGTCATCTTGCTCATTTTAACACTCTTCTCATGTAATAAAAGTTTCTGGACATTTATACATTGTCAGTATTTTTAAAAAATGTGGGGTTTTTTTGAAGTAGAAATGAATGGATAGTAACTATTACCAGGTGTGAAGTTCTACATAGAGCAGTGAGACCTGAAAATCAGCTGGCTGGTGGAAAGTACATGCACATGCGCAATAGAGCTGAGCTGGGGCGATGGTTCGCATGCCTACAGAGTCGGCTCTGCATGCTACCTGTAGCAGACAAACCAAAGGTTCGCCATGATGAACATAGAGTATAACCCTACCTCTTGGATGGGGATGGGAGGCCTTTTAGCCTCTATTATGACACCCTGGCAAATTAGTATCTATTTCTCTCTAGTCTGAAAATGGAGACAAAGAAAGAATGAAGGTACACCATTGACACAGTTGGCTTTTAATATTATGAATTATCATTTATTGTACTATATTCAAAACTTCTCCCAAAACTTTTAGGTTGACGTGGGTTTCAGTTCAAAATAACCTTCCAAAGATAGAGTCAACTGATGGATCTTAGCCAATAATTTTCTTGATTAGAAATCTGTAAATATGGATTTGAACTGGAGCTTTCAAACTTAATCAAGAATTCAAATCGGTTCGCCCCATTATCTATGACATTGAAAGGGGAAGGATCTTTAGATTAGACAAAACATCTTCTGTTTTCATTCCTTCATTTGTCGAAAGATATTCCAAAATGCTTCTCAGATTCTTTAAAAAATATATATGAAAATATATGGAAGTGGCTTCAATAAACTGAAATAGAAAGAAAGCAAAATGTATCTTGCAGAAAGTGTGCAGCTGTTGTAGCAATTAGGGTAATTTTTATAGATGCATGTCTTAAGAATTCTTCATGATATGTCTAAATAGTCCTTCTCAGCCATTCTGGTCTTTTGTGTACTGTGTAATTAAGACATACACTACACATAGGAAAATATTTACAGCATTTGTAGAAAAAACATACTGCTTAGTTTCAGAACAGCTCCAATAACGGCTCACTTGTGGTTTTCAATATCACACAAACCACACATGAGAATTTGGTAATTCAAGCGACAGACAGGCAAAGGAGCCGTTATAATTATAGAAATAACCTCATAATGCCTGCTTTTGAGTAGCTCCTTACTTGGTTTCTCATCATTTTCTCAAAGGTTGACATTTACAGTGAAAATAGCCACACATGGTTCTCATGTTTATAGAGTTTTTTTGAAATTATTTTCAAATTTAAGTGATTTCCCTCCCATGATTAAGGTATACTTTTAGCATGCTTACCTTCCTTGCTTGTTATCTAATATGTAAGTTCTACTTACTAGACTGGATCTCATTCTGTCTTTCATGTGGAACATTATATCATCAATTTAATTTAATTTAATTTAATTTATTTCAATTTATATACCGCACCTTCTCCACGAAAATGGACCCAGGGCGGTGCACAGGAATTTAAAACGAACAATAATAAAAATACAATAAATACAATAAATAGGTAAAAAAAGAATTAAATCACAGCCTGTGCTAAAATTCCCCCTAAAAATCTAACATCCATTTACGTGTTTGGCAGAAGCTATAATACAAAAGTCTAAACTATTACGCAAGACCAGCTTGTTGAAAAAAATATGTTTTAAGTGAACGGCGAAAGAGGGGAAGGTCCGTGATAGTGCGAAGTTCGGGGGGGTAGGTCGTTCCAGAGGGCCGGCCCTGCCACAGAGAAGGCCCTACCCCTGGGCACCGCTAGCCGGTATTGACCGGCAGTTGGTACCCTCAGTAGCCCTCTCTGTGGGAGTGTATCGGACGCAGGGAGGTATGTGGCAGGAGATGGTCCCGCAAGTAGCTAGGCCCCGAGCCATGGAGCGCTTTGAAGATGGTCACTAGCACCTTGAAGCGCACCCGGAAGGCCACCAGTGCAGCTCGCGCAAGAGAGGTGTTCCGTGGGAGTAACGAGAAGCTCCCAGAATCCCCCGCGTGGCCGCATTCTGAACCAACTGGAGCCTCCGGGTGCACCTCAAAGGGAGCCCCATGTAGAGAGCGTTACAATAGTCAAAAACTTTCCCGAATCTTTATGCAGATTGGAAACATGGGGCTCCCAGTCCAGTGGTACACATACATGGTATTATGTCTCAAATGATCATCAACTTTTAGAATTTCTCACTTGGTACCTCATAAAACTTGCGGACAAAAACACCTAAGTTGTAGGATTGGTGATCTAATGACACTTTAGCCCAATGATTGTGAACCTTTTTTGGGCTCACATGCCAAAAGTGGGGGGAGAGCAGGAGGGGGGGTTGTGTGTGGGCGTGCCACACCCATAATGCTATGAGCATGACCCCAGTGTGCATTCACGCATGACCAGCGTTCCTCCTGTGGTTTTGGCATGCTTTCTTCAGCCCCCCAGGCTCCAGAGGCTTTATAGGAACCTGGGGAGGGTGAAAACAGACTTCCTTGCCCCCCACCCACCCAGAGTCCCTCCAGAGGCTTCAGGATTCGTTATTCTTGCCATGTACATGTATACATCTGAAGTAGATTGTATTGTTTCTCCCTGTCATATAGCATATATGGATATATGCATAATTCTGTATTTATTTATGTGTTTATGTACTGTATATTGGAGCTGGAGACCCTTTGAGAGCTGTATGCAACAAAATTTCATTTTAATGTATGTTGATTAGTATACATTCAAAGTGACAATGGAATCGTTCTAAATCTAAGTCTCTCAGTGTTCTGACCTAGGCTTGGCCTAATTTATGTTTCTCGCCCCAGTCTGTAATTTAAATTGTTTTATTTGGTTTTAATGTGATAGTTTTCATATTTTTAAATTTTGTACAGGGCTATTTAATTTGACTTTAACTATGTATGTATTGTTATGTTTTTAGATGTTGTTTAATTTTTCCTGTACATCGCCCCGAGTCCTTTCGGGGAAAGGGGGCGGTCTAGAAATTAAATTTATTATTATTATTATTATTCCCAAGATCATGAAGCAGACTCCTCGTCCCGATAAAACCTCTTTTATTTGGATTAAAGGGAATTCCTCTCCAGCAAAGTCCCAACAAACAGTCTTTCATGAGATTTCACAAGTGCAGACTGTTATCAGGCTTGGAGAGTTGCCAAGCCGATATCTTTCAAATGCCACGCTGTAGCAGCAATTACTTGGCAAGAAGTCAGAAACAGATCTTCACTCTAATGAAATGAACTAATTATCTCCTGCAAACTCCCCTCTCCTTTTGCTCCTCCTTATTCCATATGGGTGGCGCCATTCACTGTCCATCTGTGCCTTTACTCCCAGGTCAGCCCTTGACCCTTAGCTATTCCCTTCTCCTGGCACCTCTGCAGTCTCCAGCTGTTCTTCTGCCCCTCTGATGTCTGACTCTGAAGGCAGCTGATAACTGTCAGACAGCCCTGGCCCCATCTCTGCCTCCAAAGCAGAGCACTCATCAGACTCTTCCCCAGACTCCAGGACTGACCAGGGCTGGATTCCTGCCAGTTCTAGCCTCTTCTATAGAAGAGGTTCCACAAATCTACAGGGCCGTTTAGAACCGGTTCCAGCTCCCTCCCCCCGCCTGTCTGCCCATCATCAAGATGAACAGCGAGAGGAGGAATTCTGGGAGTTGAAGTCCACAAGTCTTAAAGTTGTCAAGGTTGAACACCCCTGGGGTTTTTTTCCCTAAAGGGTTAGGGGTGCAAGGGTTTTGTAACTTGACAGCTTTAAGACTTGCATGCTTCAAATGCCAGAGTTTCTGAGCCAACATTTTGGTTGCTAAGCAAGAGCATTGTTAAGTGAGTTTCACCACATTTTACATGTTGGCCACCCCCACTCAGGCACATGACTGCCAAGCCACCCCCACTCAGTCACA
Source organism: Rhabdophis nuchalis (assembly GCA_039707465.1). NCBI lineage: Eukaryota > Metazoa > Chordata > Lepidosauria > Squamata > Natricidae > Rhabdophis > Rhabdophis nuchalis. The sequence continues at coordinate 14,976,239 of CM077656.1, forward strand.
TGGCTGGCAAGCCACTCCCACCCAGTCACACGGCCTGCAAGCCACTCCCACAAAGCAGGCCACACCTACAGAAGAGGTTCTAAAATTTTTTGAAACCCACCACTGGGACTGACCTATGTTCCTCCCCAACCTCCTCACTGTTTGAGTCTGCCACCAGCTCTGCTGGCCGCTGGTGGGCCAGAACACTAAGTCTATTTCCACCTGAAGTCTCACTTCCCATGCAGTATTATTGCCTTCAGCAGCTAAAATATCATCCTGCCTTATTTGGAAAGAGGAAGAGTACAAAGAAAATAAATAAAAACCATTTTTCCGGTTGTTCCACTTTCGCTGTACTCCTTGCTGTGAAATCTGCGTTCATTTTAATTAAATTGCCTTGGCCTTGCAACACATGTCTGGATTATATGAGAAAGAGAGAGGAGACATATGAGGTAGAGGCGGTAAAGGAGCTTAGCGTTTCCCCCCCCACCACCAAATTCTTAACACTTTAATTAATTTTCAGAGGTGTTTACTGAGTCTGGGGGGAGAAATAATCACAGATGGAAGAATGTTTCTATAAATAGCACATTAAAATAGTTACACGTTATTTCTTGTTAATTCAGGAGGCTAAATGTGTATACTGGCATTCCACTTTCCTCCCTACACATCTAACTCAAAAAGCAGCTTTTCAGATTAGATTTGAAGATACAGGTTATTGCAACTTCAGCTATGCTAGTTCACTCATGCTGGGTTAAGAGACCAGGATTAGGCTCCCTTTGCAGTTTGTACAATCCTGCGCAGAGCAGAGATTCTTCTTCCAGAAATCTTGACGCAGAAGGAACATCTATCTTCCTCCTCCATACTCCACCCCCAAATGGGAGACAACCTGTTGGCTCCATCACTTCTGAGTCAGTAATTAGGGGACCCTCTTCCCACAATAGAACCCCTGCCCAGAAACGTCCATTGGTCCCTTCCCATCTGGAGTTGAGTAATCAGCCCGCCACAAAGTGCAGCAGCAGTAACAGGGATAGAACCAGGGGTGGGTTTCTGCAGGCTCGCACCTACTCGCGAGAGCCGGTTGGTGAAATTTAGAGAACCGGTGAGAGGGGGTTCCACCGGCGTACCTGGAAGTAAATCTGCCCGCCGCTGCAAGTGATCCAATGGGAAGGAAAGGAAAGGAAGGAAGGAAGGAAGGAAGGAAGGAAGGAAAGAAAGAAAGAAAGAAAGAAAGAAAGAAAGAAAGAAAGAAAGAAAGAAAGAAAGAAAGAAAGAATTTATCATCACAATTGAGTCCAAAATTTTGGTTGCTAAGCAAGAGCATTGTTAAATGAGTTTCACCACATTTTAAAAGGTGGCCACTCCCATCCTGTCACATGACTGCCAAGCCACGCCCACAAAATAGGCCACACCTACAGAGTAGGTTCTAAAAAATTTGAAACCCACCACTGGATAGAACCAAGGCCAGATAGGTAGTCCTCAACTTATGACCATAGTTGAGCCCAAAACGTATGTTGCTGAGAAATTTGTTACGTGAGTTTTGTCCTATTTAATGACGTTCCTTGCCACATTTGTTAAGCGACTCACTGCAATTGTTACATTAGCAACACAGTTGTTAAGTAACCTGGTTCTCCCCTTGACTTTGCTTGTCAAAAGTCAAAAGGACTTTGCTTGAACTTTTGGCGAAAGGAAGAATCTCACATCCCTTGAATTTAAAAAAGTGAATTTAAAATTAACATTTTTTAAATAAATAAAGATAAAAAGAGACAGTACTGTTGTAATTAACAAGGTCCAGGTCTGGATCCAGAGAACAACTTGAGCTATAGAACTATGCATGTCTATGGTTCTATTTCTTGTTTTTAATCCAGATCAATAAACCAAGAAGTAGTGTTAGGTGATATTTCCATTGGGAGACAGCAGAAGGTGTGCAGCAGAGTATGCAGCTAGAAGAATGTTGCTAATGTACACACAATTAGAACACCAGACACTGTTTAAGTAAAATAAAATCGCTTTTTACTTAGGTTGTAAAAACTATCAAACTAAGCTACTGCTCAACAAGCAGTGATGTTAAATTGAGTCAAAAACAAAGTCTCAACAATGTCAAATAGCTTACACAATCTTCCGTCTTCTTCTTCAGTAATCAGAGTTCACAAGCAAACAGTTATCAAACAGCAAGTCCAGCAGAGAGAGAGAGATGCGCTCTCCTGGCTTCCTCTTATAGTTAGAGATAATTGCCCTTACTAATTGTACTCTAACATTCCACCAGCCTTAAAGTTACAATGACTATATATTGTCTACCCAACTATAGGAATCTACTCCTAACAAGTAGGTTGGTCTAAGACAGGGGTCTGCAAAGTTGGCTCTTTTAAGACTGGTGGACTTCAACTCCCAGAATTCCCCAGCCAGCTATGCTGGCTGGGGAACTCTGGGAGTTGAAGTCCACCAGTCTTAAAAGAGCCGACTTTGCAGACCCCTGGTCTAAGAGGCAGCAAATGGCCCAAAGACACTCAGAACATGGGACGCCCTAGTGGCATTCCAAGACCTTAAGCAGTGTCTCAACATTGACTCCAAAGAATAAACACAAGACACTCTTACACCTCAGATAAGTGCTCTTAACCATAAAAGCTCTTGATATTTTTTCTCCTATCAAATTGAATGAGAATGGGAAAAGAGAATTATCATTTGACCTTATACTATAATACAGGGGTCTCCAACCTTTGCAACTTTAAGTCTGAAGGACTTCAGCTCCCAGACTTCTCCAGCCAGCAAAGTCTGGGAGCTGAAGTCCTTCAGACTTAAAGTTGCAAAGATTGGAGACCCCTGCTATAATACATACAATAGAAGCTCACACCGTATTCACATGAGGATTTATATACTATAGAGATGAAAGCTCTGTTCGTTTGGTACAACGAGAATGTTGACAGTTACTTCTTCTTCTTGCATCACAGTACCTACCAACTCTGATTTCCCCCCCCCCCCTTCCCTGCTGGTTGGCTTAATATCTGAAATGAAACTCTTTCTATGCTTGATTAAAGTATTTGGTTGGCCTTTTTTAGCAGACAATGTGCTAGAATAGATTATCTTTGACAAAGGATGGAAAAGAATTGCAGGCCAGTTTCCACTGAACTTTGATGTGGTTATTCAGTTCCCGATGGACTTCAGAATGACGTGAAGTTTGGCATACATTACATTTTTGCTGATCAAAAATAAGCTACAATCAGCTCTGGAGAAAAAAAAGTGCCTCTGAAAGTTATGTATAGAAATTGTTAAATTTTAAAAGAGCCTACACTAAGGGAAATTGTGTTTAAAATACCTCCATCAGCAAAATGTATGTGTCAATGAATAAAAAGAAGGATGTATGGGAAATTTACATTAACAATTACATTTTTTTTTGCTGTCAGATTGGAAGACGGCTGCATTAATTCAGATAGTTAAGCTAAGAGTTTTAGCCATTGTCACGCACTGACGGTCAATCTGATCCAGCAGACTTGATTTTCACATTTTTGGGGAATTGTGTGTATTTTTAAAAGTACATAGTTGCATACTTTTATAACATTTAAAACATGCTTCTTTGAAGAAAGTTTGAAAACAATTTTCTGAAGGTTCTCATTGCAATAAGTTGCTACATGTTTATGAAACATCTTTCCATTATTTTAGCCAGAATGAGATTTTTACTCATATCTCTCTGCTGAGACAAATTGGTGCATTGCATTTGGAATTGACAAGAATAAGCAATTGAAGGGCTCATGCTAGGTAACTTTAATTTTTTAACATTTGTTATCCATTTTCAGAGACACAATATTAAAAGGAAAGCAAAACAATCGCAGGAAATTATTTTAACAATAACAAGTCTGATTAAAGTCTAGTCAAATACACTAATAAAATCATTATGTTCAATTAGAAACTGTCAGCTGGTGGCGGTTTTGGTAGAATGCTGATAATTTATTCCTCTTTCCAATTGTTCATTAAAAATTCATTGAGATAAGAAGAAGCAGACACAAGTAGAAACATTAATGGATGATATACAGCCCAAGCAAAATGCCTTGGTGCAGAGAGAGGAACACTGTAGGAAACAATCAAAAAGCAAGCATCATCTGCTTTTCTGTGAATTTTTATTTTTATTTTTAATAGCATGGTTTATGGGGGTGAAGTATAGGACTGGAGTAAAAGTACCTTTCTGGTTTTGGGGTCTTGGTAGTTCTTACAGCAACAACATTGGAAATTAGGGGCCATGAATCAACAGCAGTGGTGGGTTTCAAATTTTTTTAGAACCTCTTCTGTAGGTGTGGCCTGCTTTGTGGGTGTAGCTTGCTGGCCATGTGACTGGCCAACTTGTAAAACGTGGTGAAACTCATTTAACAACACTCTTGCTTAGCAACCAAAATATTGGCTCAGAAACTCTGGCATTTGAAGCACACAAGTCTTAAAGCTGTCAAGTTACAAGACCCTTGCACCCCTAACCCTTTAGGGGAAAAAAAAACCCAGGGGTGTTCAAACTTGACAGCTTTAAGACTTGTGGACTTCAACTCCCAGAATTCCTCCTCTCGCTCTTCATCTTGATGATGGGTGGACTGGCAGGGGGAAGGAGCTGGAACCAGTTCTAAATGGCCTTGTAGATTTGTGGAACCTCTTCTATAGAAGAGGTTAGAACTGGCAGGAACCCTCCCCTGATCGACAGTGATCTGCACTGACTACCATTTTAACTCCTGTCAGTATTTAGGGAGGAGCTAAGAGAGGAATTAAAGGATGAATAAATTGCTCAGTTCAGCGGCTCGTGGCATCTTCGGCAGTAGGTAATACAAGAAAGTAAAAAGAATCTATTGCTGAGAGGAGCATCATGGAGAAAGCCTGAAATAGGATGCACTGCCTAGAGTTATGCTTCCTTGCCAGAGGAACAATGAAAATCAGCTTGCGTCCAAATGTTGTGGCTGCTCCATCTTTGCAGGTTTTAAAGAATAGTTTGGACAGCCACTTGTCCAGAATTGTATAGAGTTTCCTGCTGAAGCAGGAGGTTGGACTACAAAACCTCCAACTCTGTTTTAGAGCTACTGTTAGATTGCAATGAACCATGTCTCTCTGTCAGAAAAGCCTTATGTAATACTAAGAACAAATCATGATTTACAGGCCAAATGTCTAGAGTCACACTTCACACCAAGTCCAAGCAGAAAATGGGCTAGACTCTTTCTTTCTTTCTTTCTTTCTTTCTTTCTTTCTTTCTTTCTTTCTTTCTTTCTTTCTTTCTTTCTTTCTTTCTTTCTTTCTTTCTTCCTTCCTTCCTTCCTTCCTTCCTTCCTTCCTTTCTTTCTTTCTTTCTTTCTTTCTTTCTTTCTCTTTCCTTCTTTTTTTCTTTCTCTCCTCCCCCCCCCCCCCCTCTCTCTCTCTCTCACTTACCACATCTCTTCTACTTATTTATTGAGTTTCTCAGCCCAGGAAGATTCAGTGATTGTTAAATCTTCTGTAGATAATACAGAGCATGATAGAGTAAACATTCCTAAATCTCAGATCTCTATTTGCACAATGGACAATTCATCAGTGTCAATGACTTTAAAGCAATGATGTTCCACAATGTCTAAGAATAATGGAGCCACCCAAAATCTTTTTTTTTTAATTTCTAAGAGTTGTTCTTTTCATTTTACAAGAAGTCTCTATCTAAGACATTCCAATTTATCCTTAAAAATGGAATATAATGGAACAAATTCCAATCAGGCCATCCCACTGAGGTGACAGACAAGTGTAATAATGTCATCACGTACATACTATTTATCATGAATACGTTCTATGTTTAATGGATATTTATGAAGGTTGGAAGCTCCTTTCCATCAAAGTAACAAACTTTCAATGTAAAAACAAGTTAACTATTGGAAGGGGGGAAGAGAGATTGAAGTTGTTGTTCTTCCTCTAGATGTTTTCTTTAAAGAATTATTTTAGGTCTTTTTTTATTTTGAAGACACTTTAACTATAATATTTTGAAACAAGAATGACATCAAGAATGAAACAAGAATGATGTTGCTTATATGTCAATAGGAATGCAACCGAACCATTCTGACCCCAAGACAATTTGCAGAGGAGAAGATCAATATTTTAGACTTGCTTTCTGGTCTTCTTTTATTCCCAATGCAATATTTTGTGCTTTAATATGAAATCAAGAGTCTTCTTCAGAGTCCGAAGAAGGAAGTGTTCTTTTTATAGGAGTTGAGCAGAGTTAGGAAGCTTTTCAACTTCTCTGAATTCATCTGCGTAATAATGGCGATTCTTAAAATGTAGTTCAGTAAAGTAGAGTCCTTCCTTTCTCTCCCACCTCTCACTCAAACGTATAAATGTGGCCTATGTTGTAACTGTTATTGTAAGTCCTGTAACAGCATTTTTACCATCAACCTTATATTGAAAACCCCTCAAAAACAAAAAGGCCTTTCATAGCACACGTTGGCGGCAATGAGAAAAGTATGCTTAATAGTATGGTCTCTTAGGGAATCTTATCTACAGGAGTTCCTACAGACATGGTGTTAGATAGTCTTGTAAGTATCAGTGGTATACTAAGTGTATTTTACACAGCACTTTTAATGGACAATAGCTCTGTGTTCACGCCTGTGCTTGGTATAGTTGATGTAAGCTAATACAAATACAATAGAAAAGAGATTGTCTTCCCACATCCAGGCTCTGCTTGTAAGACTGGTGTAGATTAGCTGAGATACAGGAAAAGGTGTTTGTGATGATTTCTCAGCATAGAATTGTTCCGTATTGGATATTTTCCTAACCATTTGATCCACTTTAAAACACTTCTTTTTAAGGCTAACCCTAACCTAAAAGTGGCCAATGTTTATGATGTGTAAGGTAAGTGGATTCAGTTTTGCTTTCATCGTCATTGCTGTTTACCTTTCTACTTCCACAATATGCATCAATACAAATACAACAGCAGAGTTGGAAGGAACCTTGGAGGTCTTCCAGTCCAACCCCCTGCTTAGGCAGGAAGCCCTATACCATTTCAGACAAATGGCTATCCAACATCCTCTTAAAGACTTGCAGTGTTGGGGCATTCACAACTTCTGAAGGCAAGCTGTTCCACTGGTTAATTGTTCTAACAGTCAGGAAATTTCTCCTCAGTTCTAACTTGCTTCTCTCCTTGATTAGTTTCCACCCATTGCTTCTTCTTCTGCCCTCAGGTGCTTTGAAGAATAGTTTGACTCCCTCTTCTTTGTGGCAACCCCTGAGATATTGGAATACTGCTATCATGTCTCCCCTAGTCCTTCTTTTCATTAAACTAGGCATATCCAGTTCCTGCAACTGTTCTTCATATGTTTTAGTCTCTATAACCATCAGTTATGGTTGTGCACCCCTCTTAGTGACTCTCCCCCCCCCCCAACTAAAACATCTAGAATTGATCCTGAAGGAAAGAAGAGAATCAATCGTCAACCTTGACACTGGTCCAGAAGATCACCCTGGCCAAGAAACAATTTGATGGATGTACCACCACCAACTCCACGACAGATCATCTACAAGCATGGTTGTCTTCATCCTGGTTTGCAATTTGACTGAAATAGATCTCGATAACCTGCTTCCTTTAAGTCTCAGTAGCTATAGTTCCAACACCTTTCCAAGAATGGAATGTTATATAAAATCATCGATTCTGAAGATGGCCTCTTGAGGAGGGGTGAATTACTACCTTGTCCAAGGCTGGAGGCACCCCTCCCTGTGCTACAGAGGCTTAGCCATAGCTTGGGGCCCAATGAAAGGTCACTTTCCTAGCTGTCTTCTCACTCCTGGAGATATTTTGTCCAAAAAAAACAAATGGCTGAACAAACACAGAAACAATCCTGTTCTCAACCTCACCAATTAAAATTCATTCCAGATTATACCTCGAAGTAAGAGCCCAGGCTATTTGCCCAGTCAGAATTCAGTTTGGCATAGGTCTCACAACTTTTACCCACCAGATAGTTAGAATTTACCTTACAGCTGCCCTGCAGATGCTTCTGTGGCTTGTCTCTGATTGATATGGATGGAGAAAGCCATTGGAGGAATCATTCAGTAGTAAAAGCAATTACCCAGAGTGGTGTTGGGGTTCCTCTTTTCTGGGTGTATTCAGGAAGAGGCTAAACTGAACTGAGCAGATGGCTGGACTTGACAATTTAAGTGTCCCCTTCCATTTCTACTATTCCATGCACTATGTATTTCTCCTATGACTTGTTAGGTGATATTTCCATTGGGAGACAGCAGAGGGTGTGCAGCGGAGTATGCAGCTAGAAGAATGTTGCTAATGTACACACAATTAGTACACCAGACACTGTTTAAGTAAAATAAAATAGCTTTTACTTAGGTTTACTAAACTAAGCTACTGCTCAACAAGCAGTGATATTAAATTGAGTCAAAAACAAAGTCTCAACAATATCAAATAGCTTACACAATCTTCCGTCTTCTTCTTCAGTAATCACAGTTCACAAGCAAACAGTTATCAAATAGCAAGTCCAGCAGAGAGAGAGAGATGCGCTCTCCTGGCTTCCTCTTATAGTTAGAGATAATTGCCCTTACTAATTGCACTCTAACATTCCACCAGCCTTAAAGTTACAATGACTATATATTGTCTACCCAACTATAGGCATCTACTCCTAACAGACTCTTAAAGAAAGTAATTTCATTGTAATTTTTACAATGACAATAAAGATTATTATTATTATTATTGTTGTTGTTGTTGTTGTTGTTGTTATTATTATTATTATTAAGAGATGGACACTCTTCATTGTTGCTGCTCTTTGCTGCAATGGAATCTGCTTTAGCAAATCACACTGATGGATTTCTTTACGTATCTTTATTTTTGTTTCTAACTTAAGAATAAAAAGCTTCTTCTCTGTAAAGACCTGTTTTATTTCTTTATGGTTACTGTTGTGTTTTCATATGACAGCCATCACTCTATCATTATATGTTTCAATATTAAATTATACATTAAAATATTGGGGAGACAGGTCTTGCTTCCATGAAAATGAGTTGAACTGGCATCAGTAGGATTCACCGGCAATAGGAAGTCAATTATGATTGAAGACCATGATATCTAGCAGAAAGTGGCTTTTTAACGATCAAATTATAAAGACCATACTCCATTAGAACTGCATGATTACACAGCGTACAAAACCTTTTGTTTTCTGTCTCTTGTCAGATTTTATAGGCTTAACATAGCTTAGCTAATGTAACCATCCCAAGAAGAGTAGCTATATTAGATTATGGAAATCCTATTTATCTCCATGAACTGAAAGCACAGATGCAAGAGATGAAAAATGCTCTTATGATATATCACACTGGTTTACATTGCGGTGACATTCGGAGAAGCGTGTCTGTGCTCACTATAAGGGCTTGGATGACTAAACACTGAGAATGCAAGCACATTATATCTACATCAAGATCTATTTAAATGCATGAAAAGGAATTCAGTCAGGTATTGCTCAGCAACTTAACTCTCGGAGAACAAGGGTAATTATTTGCCATGATCAGAAATGAACATTTATTTCTCAGGGATTAGAAAGTTACTTGAGTACAACATCTATTTGTTTCTTCCAGTTCTTTCATGTATTGGAGAGAAGAAAAATGAGCAAAGACTAAAGCCCCAGCTAACACAAATAGAAATATAGACCAGTTGCCTTCAGCATTACATTCCTTGCTTATCCTATGCCATGCAATGTTACCTTCCCTTATTCATTAGATCATAATCAAAGTGCCACAGGAGTAAGAATTGGTTCCAAACCATCAATTCAGTTTGGATTGTCAGCTTGGTTTTATTTGATGATTCAGACACCCTGGATTTTTTCTGAACTGATTAAAAGTGATTAAAAGTGATTAAAAGTGAACTGATTAAAAGTGAGCCCCGGTTCAGCCAGATTATTCCAACACTGGCCATTGGGGGCGAAACACCGGCCCCCGTGGAGAGGGCGCGCAATTTGGGTGTCCTCCTGGATTCCCGGCTGTCTATGGAAGATCATGTGGCAGCCGTGGCCAGGGGGGCGTTCCATCAGGTACGCTTGATGCGCCAATTGCGCCCCTTACTGGATCGGGGTGCCCTACGCACAGTCACTCAAGCACTCGTCACCTCTCGACTCGACTACTGTAATGCTCTCTACATGGGGCTTCCCTTGAGGTGCACCCGAAAGCTGCAGCTAGTCCAGAACGCAGCCGCGCGGGTGATTACGGGAGTGCCTAGACACTCCCACATAACACCTATCCTGCGCGAGCTGCACTGGCTCCCTGTGGTCTTTCGGGTGCGCTTCAAGGTTTTGACGACCATCTTTAAAGCGCTCCATGGCTCGGGGCCTAGTTATATGCGAGACCGCCTCCTGCCCCATACATCCCTCAGACCGATACGCTCCCACAGAGAGGGCCTCCTCAGGGTGCCGTCGGCTGGACAATGCCGACTGGCGACACCCAGGGGAAGAGCCTTCTCTGTGGCTGGGCCAGCCCTCTGGAACGACCTACCCCCTGAACTCCGCACCATCTCTGACCTCCGCCTCTTCCGCAAGTGTCTGAAGACACATTTATTCCATCTAGCCGGCCTAGCGTAACCCCCTGTATTGACCATTAGACAGTTTTAAATTTGGGATTTTAATTTGGTTTTTAGCACAGGTTTTACTAGAATAAGTTTTTTAAATTTTATATGTTTTGTATGTATTTTAACATTCCTGTGCGCCGCCCTGGGTCCGTTTGGAGAAGGGCGGGATATAAATTTAATAAAATAAAAAAAAATAAAAAAAAATCCTGGATTGGAGAATTTGAATAATCTGTTGGGTTCTGTCAATTTGCTTCAGAGATTTGATCAAGTGATCTTCAAGCTCGTATCTACATAGACCTATCAAACACTTTCCCTGGAAAAGCTCTATAAATTTGAAAGATGCTCTGTAAGATTAACTTTGGATCTGAGTCATGAAGACAGGAACATAAAAATAGCCATGGAGGAATGAAGTCTAGGACCAAATTAGTCCAACATCCCATTTCTCACTATATCCAACCAGCTGCCTTTGAGGTGCTCTCATATCTTTCTCTCACCAGCAATGATAGTTATAGGCACTCAGCAGTGGTGGATTTCAAATTTTTTTAGAACCTACTCTGTAGGTGTGGCCTATTTTGTGGGTGTGGTTTGGCAGTCATGTGACAGGGTGGGAGTGGCCAACTTGTAAAATGTGGTGAAACTCATTTAACAATGCTCTTGCTTAACAACCAAAAATTTGGACTCAATTGTGATGATAAATTCTTTCTTTCTTTCTTTCTTTCTTTCTTTCTTTCTTTCTTTCTTTCTTTCTTTCTTTCTTTCTTTCTTTCTTTCTTTCTTTCTTTCTTCTTTCTTTCTTCCTTCCTTCCTTCCTTCCTTTCCTTTCCTTCCTGTTGGGTCACTGCCAGCGGCGGGCCAGATTTACTTCCAGGTACGCCGGTGGAACCCCCTCTCACCGGTTCTCTAAATTTCACCTCGCGAGTAGGTGCAAGCCTGCAGAAACCCACCACTGGCACTCAGCCTCCATTGAACGGTAACATGAGGGACACTAATATAGGTACTATCACAAAATGTGGAAGAATAGATGAAGATGGGAAGTGGCAGTGGGATGGTGCATGAAGACTGTTTTAAATATTAGCTTTAACCAACAGGGCTCTTTAGAGAAAGGACTCACTTTCTTCTTCTTCATATTAAGATGATGCTGATGCTGATGCTGATGATTTGTATAATTGTATTAATGTGCAGGAAAGCGTGGCCTGGGGAATGTTTTGGAGGAAAAAGCGTTTCTGTCCAGGAGCTTGCCATCTAAAATTTAATATAAAAAAAACAAGAGTAGAGATCCCAGCTCTGGCTTTTTAAAAGCCAAATAAAAGACAGGAGAATCTTCATGGCTACTTTGCACATACCATATTTTATTGTTGCTGTTGCTGTGTTTTCTCCTGAGTAAGATCAAATTTTGATCTTACGTTCATCCAATCAGAGATCAATTTGCTCCTAGCAGAATCTGGAATGAAGTTCCTAATCCCCAATCAAGATAATAGACTTGGAAATAATAGCCGAGTCTTCAGACATATTGGTAAGGTAAGGAGCAAGCATCAGTGGGTTCTGGAAGCAGATAGGAAGCAAATGTAGAATTTAAAGAGAAGCATCATACAGTCAGTGAGATCATGAGAACTGGATATAAATGTCAGTCATCATTTTGAAATGCATAGACTAGAAGATACTGAGAGTGAAGACAAACGTGTTACATGAACTGATTCTCAATGTAATTTGTCATAGTTGCTGTTCAAAATGAGGAATATCAAAGTACCAGTAATGATATATTAATTCATCTTGAAAACATCTGTATTATTTCCAAAAACATTAAAACCATCACCACTATCCAATGAGTCACAATAATACAACACAAAGTATTATCGAGTTTTGTGCTAAATTTTCACACATCTTTCTCAGCCCTTGATATCACAAACTAAGAAATAAATAATATGGTTCACTCTCTGTATGAATTATATGAATGCCATCTGAAGAACATGAAGAATTCTCTTTATTTGCAGGATGCAATTGTTTGATAGTAGAATAATCACTTCATGTTGCTTTAGAAAGATAGAAATACAGTTGTTAAAAGAATAAGAAAAGAAAAGAGATAAGAGAAAGTACTTGATATGCCTTTTGAACATAGACAGTGAAGGTTTTTAAGTCTCACTGTCCCTTACTAATATTGATGATACGATACACAGTTAACATAGCTATAAATGCTTTATTAGTGAAAAGATATCAGCTGCAATCTTAAACTTAAACTCACTGCTTACTTTCTACTTAGAGTTGGGTTGAAACAACATAGTTTGATCCCAGAAACCTACTGAACAAAATAGATACATGGATACATACAAATATAGGAGAATGTTTCATCTATAAATCACGTTCTTATGAAAAAGAAATAAACAGAAGTTATGCACTTGATTTCCAGTATTTTCAATACAATTAGAGTCAAGTTAGAAACTCACATTTATCCTACTCTGCCTGGATAAATTGATTTTTCCAGAAAAGATGACATCCAATAGCCTGAGGCTTTGACTTTGCCTTTGCCTTTGCCTATGTTTGCAAAACCAGTTCCTTGTAAGACACATTCCAGATTGTCCTTCCTGTTCTGTTCAAATCACTAGGAGTTGAGATTTGGCTTAGCTGTGGGCACAATTTAAGCATCCAGTTCAAATAAAGGTTGATTTTAAAAAATGATCATGTGTGTACAGTAATAGGAGACCCCAATGGTGTGAAAACATTAGCCACATTTTGGGGGGGGAATGCAGCATAGCAGCTTTGATATACAAGAGTTATCCAAGGTCTAATATTTTAACAAACGGATCCTACATTTTACTGTGGAAAGAGGGAGTGATAAGAAAGCAAAGCAATGTACATCCTTGAATCTATTGTTCAGGCAGGGGTGGGAATTGACTGGTTTGGACCGGTTCGGCTGGGAGCGAACCAGTTCGTTCTGATGATCAGCTGAGCCTGCCCACCAGCCCCTGTTCTATCCAGCTTTCTAGCTTTCTCGCTCATCTCAATCGTGCGACACAGCTGATTCCACCCCAGCTGTTTTACTTACCACTGCTGACTTGGAAGGTAAGCAGCTGAGCTTCTAAATCAGTGATGGCGAACCTATGGCATGCATGCCACAGGTGGCACGTATGGAGCCATTTGGCAGGGCATCCAAAGCATTGCCCTGTCAGCTTATTGAGCCATTTTTCATGCCATTTTTCGCCCTCCCCAGGCTTTATAGGAGCTTCTGGTTTGCTTGTAGCATCATTTTTAGTCGTCCGGAGGCTTCAGGGAAGGTCCTGAAACCTCTGGAGGGCCTCTGGAGGGGCAGGGGGGATGTTTACGCCATCACCAGGATCCTATAAAGCCTCTGGAGCCTGGGGAGGGCGAAAAAAGCATGTAAAAAATGGGGGGAGCACCTGTCGTACACGCATGCGCACTAGGGGGGGTGCATTGCATTATGGGTGCGGCACGCTGGCGCACAGCCCCCCCCCGGTGCTCCCCTCTTATGGCACGCAAGCCTAAAAAGGTTCACCATCGCTGTTCTAACTGCTGCATTTTCAGCGCTGCGCATTCGCGCAAATCACACACGCGCACCAAGTGGACGCTCACCAAACCGGTTATTAAACCGACAGCATCCCACCACTGTGTCCAGGTAGACTTTTTTTTTTTTTAAATTGAAAAAGTTTTCCACCAAGTTTTTCTCCCCCTTTCCCCCCCCCTTCCTCCAACATAAAAAAACATAAATCAGGTACAAATATTATATCCCCCAACATAAACTACATAAATCAGGACCAAATATTATACCCTTCCCCCCCCCCCCGCTCTTTCGACCTGGAATACATAAAAAAAGTATCAGTATAATTCCCTCCCATATCCTCCCTAACCCTCCCCAACCTCCCCTTCCCCCCTCCCCCAACCCTGTGACTTCCGCTATATGCAACCCTAGTAATTCCAAACACAATATATGTTATTCATTCCCTTCATATTCTACCCCCTGCTGACTACCTTATTCATCTAATCTCCATCAGCTAAAAGCTACACAATATTTTCTAGTCTGATACTTGTTTTGTATATAATCAATCCACTTTTCCCACTCGTGTGTATAAGTCTCTAGCATCTGGTCCTTTAAAAAAGCTGAAATTTTCGCCATTTCACCAAATCCAGCCATCTTCTGCGTCCATTGGTCTATAGTAGGCAAAACATCTTTCTTCCAGTGCTGGGCAACCAGCAGTCTAGCTGCTGTGACATTTTGTCTTAACAAGAATTCTTTACTTAAAGGGATCATCAGGAAACTTAAAAACAAAAAGCATATAAGCAAACATGGTTTACATAATAATTTATTTATTTATTTATTTATTTATTTATTTATTTATTTATTTATTTATTTATTTATTTATTTATTTATTTATTTATTTATTTATTTATTTATTTATTTATTTAGGGTTAAGATAATTAAATTTAGTGTGTAGATAAGTATTGTACAGTTACAATGCTCTGTTTTGGCTGAGTTGTGAAGCTTGTTAATATGGTATTAGACAGTTCAATAATGTTTAAAAATGTGACTGCACTTTTGAACTATGTAACTATATATCTGAAAAGTATTACTATATGAAGAACTGACTTGTTATACATTACCTGTTGGAAAAATGGTGAAATTCCTTGGTTATAAACTTGGTTCTATATGTGTTAACTTTTTATAAACTCATTCTGTGTCAATACAACAGAAAGTTGATCAATATGATTCTATTTGGTTAATTGGATATTAACTGAGCTCAATTTCTCTCATGTGTGTTATTTTGCCTCTTTTTAATTTTTCTTCCCTTTTCTGTATTTTGAATCATAAAAATGTGTAACTTCAAATATTTATAAGAAAAAAATGGAATTATCTTTCATTTGAAGTAGATTTTTACATCTTCCATTATGAATATTATGGTTTATACTGCATCGTATGTATATTGTGCTATATTGTACTGTTTTATCTTTGTGAGCAGTGAGGTTTTTAGGCTGAGTGATAATGACATCCCACAATCACTCAACAATTTTCATAGATGACTGGGGTTTGAACTTGGATGTGCCCAGACCATGAAATTTTCATAAAATCAAAGAAGTGAAAGGTATTTGAAAAGGCTAATATAGTACAATCTTTGGTTAACATCCCTGTTACAACATCTGTCCCATTTGTGTTACATCTGTTGTAACATCCCTGATAAATGTCTACCCAATCACTGTTTAAATCTCCTAACAAAGGAAGTACTACCACTTTCTGAAATATCATGTTCTACTTTTGAATAATTTATCCCATGAAATAATTCTTAGGGATGGGATTGTAGCCATTTTCAACTATTTAGTATTCAATGACCCTCAGATGTAGTATATAATGGTTTTTGTGATCGTATATTCCTTTTAAAAAATTCTTTGTTAATCCAAGGTGGCATTGCAAAATACGATATATTCTTATATTAAGAAATACTATGTTAGAAATTTAGATTTTATCAATTACTGAGGAATCCTAAACAGTTTTAATCTGCATTGGATTTTTCAAATCTTGGAAGATACATCATTTATATAATATAGAAAGCGGGAAACAGAGGATTTGCTGTTTTAAATTGGAATTCATGTTATCTTTTATTCACATAAAGGGACTGAAGCATATTTTGCAATTTGCCAATGACAGCTAAAAGTCTTGTTCTTGGAAGATGAGAAGCTGCAGTAAGCATATATTTGATCATGTTATAAACAAAATTAAATGATACAGATACACAAAGAGTCACACATACACTTTTCATAAAGACACTGTATTTTTGGCGCTGTTCCTTGAAACAGACTGGTTAAGGCTGAATCTAAGCCTAATGCACTCAAAAAGATCAACATGTGCTCTTGACCTGATGTTACATGTTTTATTACGTATGTTCTTGCACATGCAATGGATATTACATGTCTGCACTGATGAGATTGCTTTTTAATG
Source organism: Rhabdophis nuchalis (assembly GCA_039707465.1). NCBI lineage: Eukaryota > Metazoa > Chordata > Lepidosauria > Squamata > Natricidae > Rhabdophis > Rhabdophis nuchalis. The sequence goes on from CM077656.1 coordinate 14,992,678, forward strand.
CCACTGGAAATGTTTGGGGTTCACATTTTTAAAAACCATGTCAACTTTGTCCATAGATTAATGTGCTCTGCCAGTAACTTAATGACTCCGCTAGTTGCCAGCCCTGGTAGACAATTCCTTGGCAATCTTGGTTGGTTCATTGGAAGTCCAAATCGGAATACAGTACAAAGAAGAGCAAAACCTAAAGCCTTTTCCATCTTTCTATTAAGATCCTAATGCAATCCCAATCTCTTGAACTTTCTATTTCTTAAGAATATTAATTCTTTAATTCTATAAAGAGGGTCAGTCAATTGAGATCTCATCATAGGTGTAGTTTCACTGCAAAGCACAAATGGAGTAGTTCTATTTCCTACACTAACCCTGATCGCCGGCCTGGGTCCTTTTGTAGAAGAAGGGCGGGGTATAAATTTAATAAAATAAAAATAAATAAATCATGTTTCCTGTTTCATCACCATCTTTGAATGGAATATTCAAAAATGATGTACAGTAGTGATGGCTAACCTTTTCGGAACCAAGTGCAGAAATTGGAAGACGTGCACTGAAGCGCTGGAACTCAGAAGACAGCAGCTGACCAGTGCACATGTGTACGGTGGCCAATGGCTCTTCTAGGTTCTGACGCATGCAAAGATCAGCTGGCTGGTTGACATGCATGTGCCGGAACCCAGAAGAGATCAGCTGGCTGGTGTGCATGCATGACAAACCAGCTGTCCAGCATGTATGCACATGATGGAACCCGGAAGAGCAGCTGGATGGTGCGCATGTGTGCTGGACCAGCTGTACAGCATGCATGTGCATGACTGAACCTGGAAGAGCAGTTGGCGATGGCACACATGCCCACAGAAAGGGCTCTGTGTGCCACCTCTGGCTATCACAGATATACAGTGTTTGGGTGGGCATTAGTGTGGAACCGGTGGGCGATTAGAAAATTTTACTACTAACAGAGATACAAAAGTGGGCAGTAGGTACAGTATAAAAAGGTTGACTACCCCTGGAATAAGGGATGCTAACCATTCACAGTAAATCTCCAGATTAACTGATCTTTAATGTAAACAGGGTAATTTTTAATGTCTTGAACGATTTGATATTCTTGTTTTCTGAATCTGCTCTTTCTCACCTAAGGCGTACATGGTAGTGTGGGCATCTTCTTTTGAAAGAGATTGAAGGAAGCATCAGTGAATCAGTGAAAACAACTTGAGCTGGGCTCAGCTCTGGCAAATGAAATTCACATGCCAAAGAATTGTCAATTGATCAGATTACATTTTGGCTTCCCTTCTGTTTTAAGTCTCAAAAAGAAAAGGGAAAAAAGCCCCATATCTTGATATAAATGGCATCCTCCTTTGTGATGTGTTTTTCTTTCCTCCTACAGTTATTGCTGTTTGAAGAACAGAGTCTAGAACAGGGGTCCCCAACCTTTTTGGCACCAGGGACCGGTTTCATGTTAAAAAAATTCTGCGGACCGGTGGGCATGGCTCGGCTGGCATAGAGGGGGAGGGGGGAGCGGCGCATGCGTGCATGGGGGGGGGTCTTCATCTTTCTGTGCCCCCTTTCTTTTATTACCTGTGTGCAGCATTGGTGAAACCCTATGAAACAATTGCATTTGCTTCATCGTCTCCTCCGAGCTTCACTTGAGTTTTTTAGGGGCTTCTGTTTTCATCATGATATTATCCCCAACGGCACAAGTGGCCGTGCCTGCGCTCTCCCGCCCCTGGCGTGCGCTCTGCCCAGGGGGCTGCCCCCTCCTCCCTGCTCCTCTCTGGCCCTGCGGCCCGGTTCTTATCATTTCATTTCATTTATTCGACTTATTAACCGCCCCCTCTCCCCAAAGGGACTCGGGGCGGTGCACAGGCAAATATAAAAATACAATACATCACAATAAATACATAAATACATTAAAACTATATTAAATTATACCCTGTGCTAAAAACTACCCCATTAAAATCCCTAAAGCCCAATTTAAAATTTCTCTACTAAACAACTGAGGCTAAAAATGGTAGGTTAGGCCAGGCCGGCCTGTTGGAAAAAGTAGGTTTTTAGTTGCTGACGGAAGGAGCGGAGGTCCGGGATAGATCTAAGTTCGGGGGGAAGGTCGTTCCAGAGGGTCAGGCCCGCCGCAGAGAAGGCCCTTCCCCTGGGCATCACCTGCTGGCATTGCCTAGTGGATGGCACCTGGAGAAGCCCCTCTCTGTGGGAGCGAATCGGCCGAAGGGATGTATGGGGTAGGATGCGATCCCGCAGATAACGAGGTCCCATGCATGGAGCGCTTTGAAGATGGTGACCAGCACCTTGAAGTGCACCCGAAGCGCACCTTATCAAGCCACGGACCGGCACCGGTCTGCGGCCCGGGGGTTGGAGACCCCTGGTCTAGAAGACAGTAGGATAGGGTTTTTTTGTTTTTAAGAGGTTCCTTGGGGTAAAGATGGCTCTATTGCTTTGAATCGGAGGCAGCGTATATTTTTTTCTTGTCTCCCTCGGTTTTGTAAATCAGCTCAGAATGTGTCCTTGTGTGTCAGTTTTGCCTACTTGCACTTGAAAATGCCACCAGCATCCTCTGATCACAAAGGGGGGAAAAAAATAGTCATGCTGTAGTGAGCAATAAATGCGTGACCAGAGGGATGAGATTACTTTCATTATCAGCAGCGGTATCAGAATACACAACTCCTCAACAGGAGCTGTTTTTAAAACAGTTCTGTTTGCTTACTCATATCTTGTCGGTTGGAAGAAAAGAGCCAAAGGCATTTTTTTAAAAAAAATATCTGAAAATTCCACCTGTCTGCAGTGGAAGGAGAGCTCAGGATTTTGATAAATCTATCAGTTGTGCTAAAATTTAGCTCGGGGTTGGCAAGTATGGGGACGTGGTGGCTCAGCGGCTAAGATGCTGAGCTTGTTGATCAGAAAGGTCGGCACTTCAATGGTTCGAATCCCTAGCACTGTGTAACGGAGTGAGCTCCCATTACTTATTACTTAGTGTATTTCATGCATCATGTTAAGTCAGAATTTGATTAATCATGATTTATTGATCAAATCACTGTTGGCTTGACTTCTACAATACCCAAAGGTATCAGGCTGGATGCATAAAGTCTAATAACAAGGTGATGCATCACACTAAGCTACAATCAATATTAAAATACTTTAATATTAACATGTTAAAGTATTGTGTTACTACTCCACAAAATAGTTTTCGGTGATTGACAGAACCAGTGTTTAGTCATCCATCTTTTAATATGGCATACTGTGGATCCAAACAACTTAGACAGTGGATTGAATTAATCATGGGTACATTAATCATGGGTAAATGGGTAGATTAGGGACATGGTGACTCAGTGGCTAAGATGCTGAGCTTGTTGATCAGAAAGGTTGGCAGTTCGGCAGTTCGAATCCCTAGCACTGCGTAACAGAATGAGCTCCCATTACTTGTCCCAGCTTCTGCCAACCTAGCAGTTTGAAAGCATGTAAAAATGCAAGTAGAAAAATAGGAACCACCTTTGGTGGGAAGGTAATAGCAGTCCATGTATTTTCAGCATTTAGTCATGCGGGGCCACATGACCACAGAGACGTCTTTGGACAGTGCTGGCTCTTTGGCTTTGAAACGGAGATGAGCACCGCCCCCTAGAGTTGGGAATGACGAGCACATATGTGCAAGGGGAAACTTTACCTTTAGGGAAGTATTGCTGAACTATGACTCCCAGAATCCTTTATCTTTGGCATGTTTCCTAGGAATTCTGGAAATTACAATTCACCCCCAGCTGGAATGTCATCTGTTATTTCCTACTAGCCGTTCCTGGCCACGTGTTGCTGTGGCCCAGTCAGGAGGGACACAACCCGAGGGTGGAGTTTCTCCCTCTCTCTCTATCCCTCTACCTACCTACCTACCTACCTACCTACCTACCTACCTACCTACCTACCTACCTACCTACCATATTTCTCCCTCTCTCTATCCCTCTACCTACCTACCTACCTACCTACCTACCTACCTACCTACCTACCTACCTACCTACCTACCATATTTCTCCCTCTCTCTATCCCTCTACCTACCTACCTACCTACCTACCTACCTACCTACCTACCTACCATATTTCTCCCTCTCTCTATCCCTCTACCTATCTACCTACCTACCTACCTACCTACCTACCTACCTACCATATTTCTCCCTCTCTCTATCCCTCTACCTATCTACCTACCTACCTACCTACCTACCACATTTCTCCCTTCCTCTCTCTATCCCTATAGCTGCCTACCTACCTACTGTATTTCTTCTTGAATCTTATGGACAGTATTTTATGTCATAAAGGATTATGTCATACAATAATTCCTGTGGCTCACTGCTCTCTCTGTATCCATCTACCTACATTTTTTACATTTCCGTTGCGTGTACCTGGCACAGGTGTGACATCTACACAATCTATACATACATATCATTGGTGCCGTATTTGAAAGGAATGTTGTGTGAAAATTTGGAAGTGATCGGTGCAGTACTTTCGGGGATTAGCGGTTTTGAACAAACTCTTGTTACATTTTTATTTATATAGATAGGTTAGCTAGTTTGGGCTAATAGCAGCTACTCCATCAAGATGCAGAATGAGAATTGAAAAATAAACACAATCAATCCTGATCCCTTTATAGCCTGCTATATGATTTGGCCTCTTTTCCCTAAAATGTTTCCATTAGAGCCAGTCATTATGAGAATTACTGTGGAAGACTTGATGCCTGCGTTTTCTTGTGTTCCTTGTCTTCTACCATCTTTTTAAACTTGTGATGTGCATTTTATATTGTGAAGTGACAGAATGGGGCTGCCTTAAATCCTTTTGCTTTCCCCCACCCCTCACTCTTTAATTTGCTTTGGTCAGAGATTAAGATTGTCCTTAGAAACAAAACAAAAAAAGAGCTTGTGAGCTTCTTTTTTCTCACTGTCTAGACAATGTACCATTGATAAGATTGAGTTTAGACACTTGAAAAGGAGAAAGGGCTCCCAAAAGGTCCATAAATATTAAATGAATGATGGCATCAAGATTCATAAGCGAAGGGCATCATCTAACCTTGTTTCTAAAATATGCAACTGTCCTGAACATTTTGTACATCATAGTGCAGGAGAATAAGGGGGAAAAAACCCATATGTACATTTACTATGTGTGAAAAGCCTACACACATTAATTTTCTACACCTTCTTTGCGTACTCGTTTTGAGTAGATACAATACAATAGCAAGAGTTGGAAGGGACCTTGGAGGTCTTCTAGTCCAACCCCCTGCATAGGCAGGAAACCCTATACCATTTCAGACAAATGGTTATCCAACATCTTCTTAAAGACTTCCAGGGTTGGGGCATTCACAACTTCTGGAGGCAAGCTGTTCCACTGGTTAATTGTTCTAACAGTAAGGAAATGTCTCCTCAGTTCTAAGTTGCTTCTCTCCTTGATTAGTTTCCACCCATTTCTTCTTGTCCTGCCCTCAGGTGCTTTGGACTCCCTCTTCTTTGTGGCAACCCCTGAGATATTGGAACACTGCTATCATGTCTCCCCTAATCCTTCTTTTTATTAAACTAGATCTACCCAGTTCCTGCAACCGTTCCTCATATGTTTTAGTCTCCAGTCCCCTAATCATCTTTGTTGCTCTTCTCTGCACTCTTTCTAGAGTCTCCACATCTTTTCTACATTGTGGCGACCAAAACTGAATGCAGTATTCCAAGTGTGGCCTTACCAAGGCATTATAAAGTGGAATTAACACTTCCCGTGATCTTGATTCCATCCCTCTGTTGATGCAGCCTAGAACTGTGTTGGCTTTTTTGGCAGCTGCTGCCCACGGCTGGCTCATATTTAAATGGTTGTCCACTAGGACTCCAAGATCCCTCTCACAGTTGCTACTATTGAGGAAGGTACCACCTATACTGCTCAATAGTTGACACTGAAGCAGGGGTGTGTGTGTCAAACTCAATTTGGGCTGCATCAGGGTTGTGTTTAATCTCAGGAGGTTAGGGTGGGCATGGCCTGGGTGGGTGTGGCTAGCGTGACATCACTCATGTCGGGGTTACCTGTGGGCACCTCCTGAGTTCCATTTTCAGCTGTGACCACCTGCTGCAACCCTCTGTCAACAAAAATGAATATTGAGAGTGTTGGGGATAGAAAGTTGTGCAGTCAAATTTGCAGCAAGAGAAAACTGTTGCTAGTAGACACACGAATAGAGTCTCAAACACTGCTAGTAAAAACAAGTAGCTTTCCTTGTGATGTAAAAATAAACTACTGCTTCACAAGCAGTGATAGTAGATATTGCATCAAATACAGTCCTTAACTCACAAACAATTGCTTACAGTTGCAATCAACGATCCTTCCTTGTTCTGCTAAGTCAGTCAGTCAGTCAGAGCGAGCGAGCAGAGAGAGAGAGAGCTCTCATGGCTTCCTCTTATTGCTGAGTTAATTACAGCAGCTAATTACACTCAAACATTTAAAGCAACAAAGACCATTTATATATATATTGCCAACCCAATACTAGGATTATACTCCTAACAGGGAGGGCTGTCCACAGCCCTCCCAAGCTCCGTTTTCACTGGCAGAGACACATGGACCGGTCCTTTGCTGTTTCCAGGGCAGCCCTGTGGGCCAGATTTATGCACCCTGTAGGGTGGATCCTGCCCCCAGGCCTTGAGTTTGACACTGCTGCACTAAAGGATACTGTATATCTGTGTATCACATGCTGTTTATCTATAATCATATGCTGCATTATAATTACAGAGTTGTTAGGCTTGGACTGGGGAACCCAGATTAAATCTCCTCTCCACCCCAAAGTATGATAATTTTGAGCCATTCATTCTGTTGGCCTACTAACCTCATGAGATTGTGATACAAAGGGATGAATGCAAAAAATGCAATAAAATGAACCTCTACATACAATGACCTACTGTGTATAGAAAATGCACAACCTCCTTCCCACTTAAGTTTAAATCATCATAGGAAATAGTCTTGAGCTCATGATGAAAAGGCAACTTTCCATAAACAGTTACATTTTTTCTAATATTTTTAATGGCTGCCTGAAGATTGGGTTGTGTGTGTGTGTGTGTGTGGTGTTTTTTTTAAATGAGATGAATTAGTTATTGCTTACCCTGGATTATGGGGAAAAAATGAGAACACTATAACAATTAAGCAAATGTGATGATAAAACAAAATGTCAAGGGCAACCACATGGTCCATTCCTGCAGTGATTTTAATATCATTCTGATTTATTACTGATGGTTGAAAAGCGATGATGAGAAATTTGATTGTTGGAGAGGCTATGAGTTGTAATGGTAAAACTTTCTGCTTTTGCACAGATACTTAAATCCTGGGTAGAGGACATTTGTAAGACAAGGATGGTGGCAACTGATCATATATGCAACCCTTCATGTACCAGCTTTTTACCTGGAAATCCTCCTAAACCCAACTTTTCTTTCCTCGTTTTATTTTTCTTGGATCCTAAGCTGAAGAAAATAATTAATAGTCTCCACCTAGGGAATTTTTGGTGATACAAAAGCTTCTCCTTAGCCTGGCCTTGGCAGACTGATAGTTAGGGATTCTGCATTTTACTCACAATTAGTTCTCCTCCCAAGGGTATTGACATATCTGCTAATTCTTCTCTATCTTTTCTTGATGGGCTTTACACGACTTCATTAAAAAAGAATACAGGCCAATACTGTTAGGATATTCAGCCTTATATTGGGTTGGCAATATATAGGAGCCTATGTTATTAAGAACTTATGTCGCTTTAAGAACTGTGTTTGAATTCTGATTGGCTGTGCTGCTCAGCTTTATACCATATAAGCAAGGCAGGAACCCGGTCAATTCCCTTTTCGATTCCCTGTGCTGAGGAGCTGGAGCCGTGAAGAAGGAGGAGTATTGTTTTGCATCACTGTGAGATAACTGAGTGTTTGGTGTTGGACTGTTATTGTGTTTGAGAAGTTAGTCGGAAGAAGTATTTTAGTTGCTACAAAGTAAAGACTATTTATTTGCTTACTATCACTGTTTTAGAGTTTGTTTGTGGTTACAACAACGTATCTCTTTACTGTCCGGTGAATTACACTATTCTGCATTTATTTGCTAACACTGGTTAAGGGACCAGAGTTGTGACACTGGTTCTGAACCCAGAGTTGTTGACAAATACTCAATAAAAGAAGGAAAGAATAAAAACAAGATGATGTAGACTGATATGGGAAGATAAGTAAATATATAAGGGATTTGATGCTTTAAAATCCCATCCCAGTCTATATCAACTTGCTTTTATCCTTCCTTTTATTGGGTATTGGCCTGTATTGGATAGGCAGTTACTCTGAATGCTTCTGTAGCAGACACTATTGGATTTAGTAACAGAATACTATATTACCTTAATCCAATAAACCCTTCAGTGATGGACTTTGGGGATTCATCGCAACCAGCTACGGATGCAAGAATTAAAATATTTGAAGACATGCAACTGTTGGCCAGCCTTTTCAAATAAGACCATCGCAACTGCTTTGCAAACCAAAAATTCATACTGCCAATTTATCTTTAGAGAGGATTGATCTGCCTCCCTCTCTCCCCTTGGATCTATCCTTCTTTCCATGATATCCTGGATGGAATTCTAGCCTATATTAGCACTGTATATCAGGAAGAGTATACTGTTTATTGTGTGATGAACGAGAACTCTCCCATAGAGCCAGGATTGAATATCAGGATTGAATGTCAAAGATTCATAGAATCATAGAACTGGAAGGTCCCCTAGTCAACCCCTGTTCAGGGAAAGAGAGACGAAGCAGAAGCGGGGATGCAGAGCAGTTCGATTACGGAAGCAGCCTCACAGACCAGCATTACCAAGCATTTTCCTAACCAACTCTAGATCCTTTGTCCACAAAACCGATGAACTAGAGCTATGGATGGCAGTGAATAAGCTCATTCATGACTGCTGTGTGATGATCATCACAGAGACCTGGCTTCATCCACTTGTACCGGATGCGTCTGTGGAGCTAACTAACCGCACCACACATCGCTTTGACAGAAACAACAACTCTGGTAAAAGCAAAGGTGGAGGACTGTGTATTTACACACATAATAACTGGTGTACTAACAGTAGAGTTGCTTACACACACTGTTCTGCAGACGTGGAATTCTCAACGGTCATTTGTCGGCCATTTTATTTACCTAGAGAGATTTCTGTTATAGTTATCACTGCTGTCTATATTCCACCTGATGCAAATGTTAGCACAACGCTCAAACCAATTTCTTTGTAATTTTATTACAATGACAATAAAGATGATGATGATGATGATGATGATGATGATGATGATGATGATTATTATTATTATAGACCATCCCAGTCAAATGTTCTCCAGTCTGTTTTTGAAGACCTCCAGAGATGGAGGATTCACAACCCCAGGAGGAAGCTATTCCATTGATTAATTGGTCTCACTGTCATAAAATTTCTTCTTCTAGGTTAGATCTTTCTTTAACAATCCGTTACTTCTTGCCCTAGTCTTGTTATTTAAACAAATTTATATGGCTGCGAAATTGGGCATAAGTACCTAGCAAACTAGATGGCCCTGAAGGAATGGGGAGGGAATTTATGGTAGAGATTGGCAGCCAGATACTTGGTAGTGGTAGGTAAAACTTCTCCAGAAAAAGGAGAAAACATGAAATTGTCCACAAATAGCTGATCCTCACATATAGACTACAGGAAGCAAGGTTTTTGTAGTTAGTTTATAAGTTGAATAGATGGGATTCTATCTGAGTAGTTGTAACATAGCCTAGATCAGTGATGGCGAACCTATGGCACGGGTGCCACAGGTGGCACGCAGAACCATCTCTTAGGGCACGCGAGGGGTTGCCCTGTCAGCTCCAGCGCGCATGTGTGTGCTGGCCAGCTGATTTAGGCCTTCTTTTGAGGCCATTTTTCACCCTGTGGAGGCTTCAGAGAAGTTCCTGAAGCCTCTGGCGGTGGGGAGGGGAGGATGTTTTCACCCTCCCCAGGCTCCTAAAAAGCCTCTGGAGCCTGGCAAGGGCGAAAAAAGCAGGAGGTCACACACATAGCATTATGCGTATGGCACACCCACGCATGACACCCCCCCCCGCTTTTGGCATGCGAGCCAAAAAAGGTTAGCCATCACTGGCCTAGATGGACACAAAGTTCAACCGAGCCTCATTTCTTAATCTCTTTTGGAATTACTCGTTATTTCCGCTTTTCAAATATTAAGCGTTTTTATTGCATTCATTGGGAAACTTTTCCTCCTTAGTGAAATAAGTTTTAAGAAGGACTTTAAGGACTTAGGGGGGGGGGGACCTATGGGAATAAGCACTAAAAAGTGTTTAGAATGTTGATTTTGGAAGTTAAAAACAGTTTAAGGGTCCAGATGGATTTGAAAGGAGACTTTGAAATTAATTAAAAGAATCCTTCCCGTGGGAAATTGCTGTTGTTTTAATTCCTTGAGGTGGGGGAAATGATAGGATGGGACTTTGAATGTTGGACAGCAGACAAAACTAGAAGAAACTAAAGATCACAATTAAAGGGGAAGAAGATTGAAAAACCTATTAACACAGAATGGAGCAAAGTACCACATTGGATATTTTGAAGAAGACAAAAGGTAGTTTTCAATTAATGACCACAATTAAGTCCAAAATTTCTGTTGCTAAGTGAAACATTTGTTAAATGAATTTTGTCACAATTGCAGTTGTTAAGTTCGTAACAAAGTTATTAAGTGAATTAAGTTGCTTGTCAGAAGATTGCAAAAGGTGATCGCATGACCCCAGGGCACTGTGAACATTGTAAAGTCAGTTTCCAAGGTGCCTGAATTTTGATCATGTGACCATTTTATCTAATTTCTAGACCACGCCCTCTCCCCACAGGGACTCGGGGCGGTGTACAGGAACAATTAAAACATCTAAAAGCACGACAATACATACATAATTAAAATTGGATTAAATAACCCTGTACCCATTTGTAACACATTAAAACGATATCCCATTTAAAACCAAATAGAGCAATTTAAATTAACAGACTGGAGCGGGAAGAGTAAATTAGGCTAAGCCAGCCTGATAGAACAAATGAGTCTTAAGTTTTTGGTGGAAAGAGCGGAGGTCCGTGGTGGTTCTAATATCGGGGGGTAGGTCGTTCCACAGGGTCGGGCCCATCACAGAGAAGGCCCTTCCCATGGGCGTCACCCGCTGGCATTGCCTAGTGGACAGCACCCGGAGAAGTCCCTCTCTGTGGGGGACGCATCGGCCGAAGGGATGTATGGGGCAGGATGCAATCCCGCAAGTAACTAGGTCCTGTTACCTAAGTAACTATGGGAATGCGGCAGTGGTTGCAAATGTGAAAAATGCTACCGGTTCAGGCAAACCGGTTTTCCGACGATCAGTTGTGACATACGATTTATGTTAGCTAGAGTTGTCAGATTTCCTGCTTTCTAGCTAATCTAAATTGCATGGCACAGCGGATTCCCCCCCCCTCCCGCTCGCTGTTCTACTTACCTTTGTAGGTGCACTCGGTAGCAGGCTCCGCCCACCCACCTGGACATCATCACATCCCATTTTTGATGCTCTGCGCATGCACGGAGGGTCACAAACGCTCACATTTGTGAACTGGTAGCAAAAGTAAGTTGATTTCACCCCAATGTCATCATAAATATATAAATACCGTAATATTATAGGAACAAGCTCTATTGGATGAGACCAATTTGAATGTAGACTTAAAAATGACCCATACATCCCTTTGACCGATTCGCTCGCACAGAGAGGGACTTCTCCGGGTGCCGTCCACTAGGCAATGCCAGCGTGCGACACCCAGGGGAATAATAATAAATAATAATAATAATAATAAGGGCCTTCTCTGTTGCAGGCCCTATCCTATGGAACGACTTACTCCCCGACCTCACAACAACTCCGGACCTCCGCTCCTTCCGTCGAAAGCTCAAAACTTATTTCTTCCAGCAGGCCGGCCTGGCCTAATCTATCTTTCCTGCCTCCAGTCTGTATATTTAACTTTTTAATTGGGTTTTTAGGGGGTTTTAGTGTTTTAGGATTTTAGGTTTTAGCGCAGGGTTGTAGTAGTTTAATCTGATTTTAGATATTTATATTGTTTTATGTTTGTATGTTTTATAATTCCCTGTGCACCGCCCCGAGTCCCTTCGGGGAGAGGGAGCGGTATACAAATAAAATTTCATTCATTCATTCAAAAATGACAAGCTACAAGATCTGCTGTGGGCTAGAGGTGGAACCCTTGCCTCACAAGCAGGAAGTTGTGAGTTCGATCCTAGGTAGAGGCATATGTAGGGACTCCTGCTTGGGCAGGGGGTTGGACTAGATGACCTGCAAGGTCCCTTCCAACTCTGTTAATCCGTTAAAGTAATATGGAAACCGTATGATATATTCAATATACAAATAAAACCAGTTGTACCATAAAACAATATAAAATATACCATACAACCAATACTTTAATAATTAAAATGACCTTACAAATAACAAACCAGAAAAGCGATTGGATAGTTTTGTTTTTATATATACTGGGTTTGCAAAAGAGACTTGCTAAAGTTTTCTGAGAAGAAACAAAGAATAAAAATGGAAAGAAATCAAGTACTGGGAATTGAAGGGGTTGAAAACTAAGATTGTTAAAAATGGGAGAGCCTTTTGGAACTATATAGCATATACGGTTGTCTGAGAGAAGTTGAATCCATGCAGAAAACTTAAGACAGGACATACAGAAAGAATTCCTAGTTTGGAAAAGAAAACCTGTACCTGATTTCATTGTCTGGCATGTGACGGAAGCTGCTGTAGTTTCTTTTAGATGAAGAAAAACTAAAAAAGAGAGAAAGGAAGAGAAAGCCGGGAGTCACCAGGCACAATAACAGTTGATGAATAAGTTGTCAAAGAGAAAGAATATATTTTCTCATTTTTTCCCCATCTACTTCTTGGGCTAAGATGGAAAGGAAGGAATGAGGAGGTTCTTCAGCATAATGATAGGCAGGATTTAGCCAATACTTTCCCTATACAAAAATCGGACATAATCGGATTTAACAACAGCAGTAAGAGGTGGAGCTCTTGCCTCACAAGCAGGAGGTTGTGAGTTCAATCCTAGGTAGAGGCAAATGTAGGGTCTCCTGTTTTGGCGGGGAGATGGACTAGATGACTTGCAAGGTGCCTTCCAACTTTGTTAATCTGTTAACAACTTGAGCAGTACAAGGACAGATTGTTTAAGTACTGTATTTCTTTCATATTTAGAATGAGAACAGTAAGAGGAGTCTCTCTCTCTCTCTCTCTCTCTCTCTCTCTCTCTCTCTCTCTCTCTCTCTCTCTCTCTCTCTCTCTCTCTCTCTCTCTCTCTCTCTGTCTCTCTCTCTCTCTCTCTGTCTCTCTCTCTGTGTGTACATACTGTACACAAACAGTGTGTACCCTATCCTTCCCTTCTTGCTTAAATAAGGAGAGGCAAATCGGCAAAGCTGTTCCTTGCTGAATATTTCTGTGGCTTTTGTCCTCAGCCAATGTCTGCAATTTCACCAGGATTAACAGAGGAATGAATGAGAAGATGAATAGCATTCATGAGGGCTACTCACAGAAGCTGAGGGCATTTCTTGGCACCTGCCCTGCCTGGATTCCAGTGTTGGAGAGCATTCCGTGGGCCTTCGCCAAGCCAGAATCGAGCCTCTCCTTTCAGCTGCAAGCTGCTTTTACCGAAATCTGCTTGAGCTTTCGAGCAATTCTTTCTCTTGGCAATCAGGCCTTCTGCATATGATATGTGCAGGGTAGCTGCCAATCACCTCACCTCCTCCTCCTCTTCTTCCTGCAACACCCTCCATGGCAGTGGTGGATTTCTGCAGGCTCGCACCTACTCATGAGAGCCGGTTGGTGAAATTTAGAGAACCGGTGAGAGGGGGTTCCACCGGCGTACCTGGAAGTAAATCTGGCTCGCCGCTGCCAGTGACCCAACAGGAAGGAAAGGAAAGGAAGAAAGGAAAGAAAGAAAGAAAGAAAGAAAGAAAGAAAGAAAGAAAGAAAGAAAGAAAGAAAGAAAGAAAGAAAGAGAATTTATCATCACAATTGAGTCCAAACTTTTGGTTGCTAAGCAAAAGCATTGTTAAATGAGTTTCACCACATTTTAAAAGGTGGCCACTCCCACCCTGTCACATGACTGCCAAGCCACGCCCACAAAATAGGCCACACCTACAGAGTAGGTTCTAAAAAATTTGAAACCCACCACTGCTCCATGGCCAACATTATCATGGAGTTAAATGCCATGCTAAAGGTCAGGTGATATTAGGGTCCCCCGGAGAAGAGGGAGAAGAAAATAATCAGCAATTCTGTAAACTTTTGCCAAAATGTGACAGACTAGGCATCTGACAAGTTTAACACTGCCCTTGGCTAATTCAAACAGCTCTTGCTGTAAATAAATATTTCAAGGGCAGAGAGGGGGAAACTCACAAGCGATATCTGATATAGAGTGTGACAGGCTCTACAACGTACTTGTGTGTGTCTGTCTGTGTGTGTGTGTGTGTGTGTGTGAGAAACTACTTGGTTTTACAAAAACAACATTGCACTGCCGGGATCCTGGGTTTCTGGCATTTGTACCTGTGTTGTGAGGTTGTGTACAACCTCAGCGAGAAAAGGACTTGTGGTCCAAGTGGCGCAATGCTGCTTTTGTCGTTTGTTGAAAGCAGCCGGTGGTGTAGCCACCCACAATCCTGGGTTGCCTTGAAAGAAAAGGGAGAAATGGTAACTCCTTAATGAAGTGAAACCTATGTTAAAAGGTCATATGGCAGGAGAGGCAAGTTAAGTTGTTGGTTTGGTTATTTAAAGCAGGGGTCCCCAACCTTTGCAACTTTAAGTCTGAAGGACTTCAGCTCCCAGACTTGCTAAGTTTACCAAGCTTAAGTTTGAATAATTGTGGACAGGAAAGAACAATTGCACAAAATTATTTTCTTGCATCCAGTAAGGAGGATGCAAACATTTCCAGCCCAAATTCCTTCTTAGGTCGCTGCTTCAGTTTTTAACACAATAAAGTTGGAAGAGACTTCAGAGGTCTTCTAGTCCAATCTCTTCTTAAAACCTTCAAGTGATGGAGCATTCACAACTTCTGGGGGCAAGTTGTTCCATTGATTAATTGTTCTAACTGTCAGGAAATTTCTCCTCAGTTCTAAGTTGCTTCTCTCCTTGATTAGTTTCCACCCATTGCTTCTTGTCCTGCCCTCAGGTGCTTTGGAGAAAGAGAGTTGGTACTTACCTGATACGCCTCTTCTAATAAGGGGGGAGATAGCATCCATGTATGGGTTAAACCTATCCACACTCTGATTGGACTGAGTCATAATATTAAATAATTAATTAACTAGGCATGGTATATAACCCCCTACGGAGTAGCCACACCCAGTTTTCGACGAAGAAAATAATACAGACTCCCAATACAGCTCCAAGTCTGGGAGCTGAGGTCCTTCAGACTTAAAGTTGCAAAGGTTGGGACCCCTGCTTTAAAGGAGCTGATACAGATTGCTCCTCCCTTTGCTGTTGTTGCTAGTTGCAAAGTCATGTCATCACAACCCCATGGACAATGTTCCTCCAGGCCTTCCTGTCCTCTACCATCCTCTGGAGTCCATTTAAGCTCACACTGACTGCTTTGGTGACTCCATCCAGCCACCTCCTTCTCTGTAGTCCCGTTCTTCTTCTTTTGCCCTCCATCTTTCCCAGCATGAGGCTCTTCTCCAGTGAGTCCTTCCTTCTCATTAGGTGGCCAAAGTCTTTGAGTTTCATCCTCAGGATCTGGCCTTCTAAAGAACAGTCAGGGTTGATCTCCTCTTAAGACTGACCGGTTGGATCACCTTGCAGCCCAAAGGACTCGCAGGAGTCTTCTCCAGCACCAGAGTTCAAAGGCCTCCATTCTTTGGCACTCAATTTTTCTTATGGTCCAACTTTCACAGTTATACATTGCAACTGGGAAAACCATAGCCTTGAATATACCCACTTCAGGGAAGCCTCCGGAAGGTGAAAAACAGCCAAAAATCAAGGCAGAAAATCAGCTGGCATGCCCGCTGGAGCTGACAGGGCAATGCCTCGCATGGTCTCAGAAATGGCTCTGCTTGCCACCTGTGGCACGCATACCATAGGTTTGCCATCACGGCCCTAGGAAAAGTGAACAAGATACAGGGGTGAAGTTTCTAAGAATCTACGTAATGCCTATCCTAAAAAGCTCTTTTACACTTTGCTTACTTCCCCCACCTTTTACTGATTTTTTTTTTGGTTCGCTTGCAAACTGCTTACTCTGTTTTTTTAAAAAAAGTAAAGTTCATTTCTATCTAATAGCATGGCTTCAATGCACGGAATGCCCATTGATCACCTTTTCACAGCACCGAAGAGATATTTACGCCTCTGTACTTTAGCTGTGCCTTGATTTCCCTGCAATAAATCATGTTATCACTTTCTAATTCCATGCATCCTTTGTTTCATTACAAAGCGGGCATCCTTTTTGCAGGTCTTCTTGCTAGCAGGCAACATTTAGAAAAGGGCAGTGGGTGGGAGGGGAAGAACGCTCATATCCCCAGCCATTTTCCTTCTTGAGGTCCTTTGTGGCAACTGTCCCTTGTCCTCAAGTAGACTCTTGGCCTTATTTCCCCTCTGCAGCTGTTGACACCACTAAAGCGCCCAACACATGAGCTGTGATATGAAAAGTGAAATGCAACGTCTTTCCCAGGAAAGCTTGAGCCTCACATATCCACCCACATGGGTTGTGTTACATTTCTTCAAGATGGTTAGCTGGAGAAAAGACACGACCGGCTTCTTTGCCCAGGTGTGAGTTTAATTGTTCTGTCACCACAAAATAATTGGTGAAAGCGCATGGCGTAGCTTTCTGAAGCCCTGGATCCTCTGATTAAAGTAATCTCTCTGCTGTTTAGTATTGCATTCTGTAATGCAGTGGAAGCTTGGATAGAATGGATAAAACGTCCATACCCCCATCTTTGCTGAAGTTTCAGACAAGTCCATTGCATTTCAACTGAAATATACACATACACCCCAAAATCACACACTGAGAGAGAGAGAGAGAGAGTCTGACCCAAAGTCATCCAGCTTGCCTAAGGCAGGATTAGAGTACAGCCTCCTGGTTTCTGATTCTCTGAGATTTGGCACCAATTTTTAAAAAGTGCTTTTTGTGCATAGCTTCTAATTAAAGTGGCCTTTCGGGTGCGCTTCAAGGTTTTGACGACCATCTTCAAAGCGCTCCATGGCTCGGGGCCTAGTTATATGCGAGACCGTCTTCTGCCCCATACATCCCTTCGTCCGCTCCGCTCCCACAGAGAGGGCCGTCTCAGGGTGCCGTCGGTCGGGCAATGCCGGTTGGCGACACCCAGGGGAAGGGCCTTCTCTGTGGCGGGCCCTACCCTCTGGAACGACTTACCCCCCCGAACTACGCACCATCTCAGACCTCCGCCTCTTCCGCCAGCGTCTTAAGACACACCTTTTCCAACAAGCCGGCCTAGCATAACCTCCCGTTTTGACCGTTTTTAGATAGTTTTAATTTGAGGGATTTTATACTATTTTAGCACAGGGTATATTTAATAGTTTTTTAAAATTTTGTACTTTGTTATATTTGTTATGTTTTTAAATTTCCTGTGCGCTGCCCTGGGTCCTTTTTGGAGAAGGTGCGGGGTATAAATTTGAAAAAATTAAAATTAATTAAATTAAACTTTGGAATTCTCTGCATTGTGTGGCTAGCAATTTAGATATCTTTAAAGAGGACAGGACAAATAGAAACAGCACTTAGACTTATATACCGCTGCACAGTGCTTTACAGCCATCTCTACGTGGTTTACAGAGTCAGCCTATTGCCCCCAATAATCTGGGTCCTCATTTTACCCATCTCAGAAGGACAGAAAGTTGAGTCAATCTTGAGCCAGTGATATTTGAACTGCCAAATTGCAGGCAGCCGGCAGGCAGCAGAAGTAGCCTGCAGTACTGCATTCTAACCACTGCACCATTGTGGCTCATATATAAATGGAGGATCTGGATTTCAAATAGCCGTGAGATATCTTAGTGTTTAATATATGTAGAATCACAAGGCTTATACCTTAAATAACAGAGAGTAGAAGATTAAAAAAAAAATGAGGTATGTTCCATATCTGATTGGCCATGACGTGACAGAGAATGCTGGATTATACAGATAGCTGGTTTGATCCTATGCTCTTATATAGGTCATCTGTACAAATTCTGTGGCAAAATCTCATCCCATCCCCTCCTTAATTTGCAAATTAAGGGCGCTTGTGCCACTTCAGTATAAATGTTATTAAGTCTGGCAATAGATATTAACACCAAGTGTTAAATGAAGTTCAGCTTCTAAGGAGGAGTCAAACAAATAGGTTTATTTTTTTCCCATGCTGCTAAAAGTGCTTTATGAAATTTTAAACAAGTCATTTTGAAGCGTTCTTTGTTTTGTTTTCCCCGCCTTATTTACAGCTCCAATGATTATTTTATCCAGAGATGTGAATAATAATAATAATAATAATAATAATAATAATAATAATAATAATAATAATAATAATAATAATAATAATAATAATAATAATAATAATAATAATAATAATAATAAATAATAATAATAATTTAATTTGTAGACTGCTCCCTCTCCCCGAAGGGACTCGGGGCAGTGCACAGGGGAATTAAAAACGTACAAACATAGATACATCATAAATATATAAAATTAGATTAAACAATTTATCCCTGCGTTAAAAACCCTAAAATCCTAAAAACTAACCCCCTTAAAAACCTAATTAAAACAATTTAGATATTCAGACTAAAAAGGCTGGAGAGGTAGATTAGGCCAGGCCGGCCTGCTGGAAGAGATGAGTCTTGAGCTTTTGACGGAAGGCGCGGAGGTCCGTGGTTGTTCTGAGCTCAGGGGGTAGGTCGTTCCATAGAGCTGGGCCCGCCACAGAGAAGGCCCTTCCTTCTATATACATGTGGGCCGAGCAAATCACAGTAAGTAGTCATAATCTCTCCAAGCAGTAAAAGGATTTAAAATTCATGAAAGTCTACTGTTATTGCAAAGACCAGAAATTTTTTGTTGGGTGGGTTTTTTTTAATAACATATGTGCAAGAACAAACTATGGTTGTATCCACATGAAAGCCTATTAAAATCTACACTAAATGTGAGTGTGCCTTTATCCATATTAATATCTAGTTCTCGGCATATTAATAACAGCATCAAAACCTCATCAATGAAATTAATAAAAATACAAATCTATGCTATAAAACAGTCTAAACTGATCAATGAGTTTGGTGAGTGAAATCTTGGTTTTCTGGCTTTCACTCCAGAGTGCTTCCAAAACCATTTTGTTGTAATTACCTGAAATTGTTTAATATATTGATATTCAATTTTTCTCTAATCACTATTTCAGAGGTGGTATTCAGCCAGTTCTGTAGAACTGGTAGTGGAAATTTTGATAGTTCTGAGAACTGGTAAATACCACCTCTGATTTGCCCTGCCCTCATCTATTCTCTGCCTCCTGAGTCTCAGCTGATTGGGAGGGAATGGGGATTTTGCAGTAACCTTCCCCTGGAGTGGGGAGGGAATGGAGATTTTACAGTATCCTTCCCCTGCCATGCCCACTAAGCTACGCCCACAGAACCGGTAGTAAAAATTTTGAATCCCACCATCTGGATAGCAAGGTACCTTGTATTCCCAATAAATATTTCCAAATTTGCTATGACTCCCTAACTTTATATGCCATTAAAATAATTGTCCATCCCTTTACTTATTAAAGGAGAAATATTACTGGACAGACATGCCATGCCCACAGAACCAGTAGTAAAAAAAAAAATGGAATCCCACCACTGCACTATTTCATAGATATGGTATTTGTTTTTACACACTGCTGTCCTATTTAGACTTAGAGGAAGAAAGATAAGGAAGTATAAAAGAAAAAAAAAACCCATCCTATTATTTACTTGGAAATCACCACTTCATTATTATTATTCATCCAAGGAAAGTATTAAAACTGTGCAAAGCATTTGGAAATATTTCATATGGCATGTTAATATGAGGAAATACATCTTCTTAAAGTATTACAGTAGGCACAACTTTTGGCAGCTTAAAATGGCAGCTGTAAGAGAAGGCAGCAGCTGTTCCAGGTAGCCATTTTGGGCACCACAAGCCAAGCATTTGGAGTCTGAAAACACTAGTGGAGCACAAAAACACAAGCCATTGCTGGTGGCAATCTTTGCAGTCAGGAAAAGGGTGCATGGAGGCTGAACGGTAGGGGCTGGTGGGTGGACGGGGCTAATTCGGACTTTAACACGCACCCAGATTTTCAACTTCTTTTAGGAGGGGAAAAAAGTGCTTCTTATACTCCACAAAATAAGGTATATTGTTCCATCCACTCACCTTTCTTTCAGTGACTGGACAGGAAAGATGTATGTGCAAATGATTATCTGTATCTTTGGAGCTTTGTAGAAATGCATCAATGGAAAAAAAGAAGGGGAAATTCTATTTCTCTATTTGTTTTAAACTTTTCTGTGTGCTACATAGTATTTTCTTCCTAACGATCCACTTCCAGTAGTTAAACAATTCTAATTAAATTGTGCTTTTGTATGTGTTTGTGCTCAGCATTCAGAAGATTCAGGAAGTCATAATTGACTCATCTTCTTGTTGCACAGCTCAACTCTTTAACTTTATCTAACATTTCTCCCTGAACATTAATTTAAATTTTAAAGAAGGTTATTATGAATCCGGCTAATGTGGAAGCATTCACACCTATGTATAGTTGTTAGCTTCAGGTAACTATAAATTAGCTGATGGACCTGGTCCTTTGTCTAGCTATTCATTGCTGTTGTACCCTGAAGTATACTGAAGTATACTGTATGTGGGAATGGGTCACTTGAACAAGACCTAGATTAAGACATTTTAGGCTGGTTTCAGTAAGATTGAAAAAGGCTGATCATATCACAGCATTCTAGATTGCCTATAAATGTTTCCAATTCTGCTGAAAAATGTGCAATCATTGATATTTCCCACATGTTATATAATACAAGGAATTGTGATATCTTCTTATGATATTCAGATACTAAATTAGACCAAAGAAATAGGGGTTTGCTATCAAAGGAAATGTAACATTTCCAAAATGTTCATTTCCCCAAAGTCAGTCTTGCTGTTTGTGGAGAGCGTTAGCAATTCTGGGTTCAGAACCAGTGTTACAACTCTGGTCCCGTAACCAGTGTTAGGAAATAAATGCGGAATAGTGTAATACACCAGACAGTAAAGAGATACGTTGCTTTAACCACAAACAAACTCTAAAACAGTGATAGTAAGAAAATAAATAGTCTTTACTTTGTAGCAACTAAAATACTTCTTCCAACCAGTGAAACTAACTTCTCAAACAATAACAGTCCTTCACCAAACACAGAGTTATCTTACTGTGATGCAAAACAAATACTTCTTCTCTCTTCAGCTTCAACTCCTCCAGCAGCAATCAGTAAACACAGGACTCAGTGGTCGAACAAGGGAACAGACTGTGTTCCTGAGCTTCCTTTATGGTAGAGCTGAGAAGCACAGCCAATCAGAATTTAACACAGTTCTTAAAGCTACATAACTCCTTAAGAACATAGGCTCATATATATTGTCAACCGAATATAAGGCTGAATAGCCTAACAGATATCATACTCATATATGGTCTCTATTTTTAGTTCTCAAAAAAAATCTGCAAAGGATTATAATCTCTGGGTTCATTTTCTTATCAATGATGCACAGGACTGGTTAAAAAAGGCATCTCAACTGCAATCTTAGCATAATTATATACTATCTTTTTTTTTTGAGGTTGCTCATTACTTGATATCTCTTACTGAAGTGCATATTCATTGATATGCATTGTCTTTCAGATGTTACAGAAGTTAAAATAAGTGCTAAGTGGAATGGTTATTAGACATGACGAAAGAGTTAGAATAAATGAGAACGTCCATAATTTATTTTACTGCTGTTGTGACAAGGTCATAAACTGCAAAAAGTAACACTTGAAACGTCTTTCAGTTTAGGGTGAGTTAATAATAATAACACTATATTTCTAGACTTAGATCAAGAGACATTTAATTTAAAACAATTTGTTATTTTAATGAAATGCAATTACAGTCAAACAAAATAAAAATACTAGGAAAAGCTAGACGGTTCTGGAGCAGATACTGTGGTTGGAAACAATCTACCATATATTTTTATCCACCATATGATGAAAGAAATGGTCAAAACTGTAGAATATCTCCAAGACGGATTTTTACATCACACAGGTATATATTATTATTATTTTCCTACAAACAAATGTTCTATTTTCTCTGCCAGACATTGTAAAACAAACTATCCTCTGTGAGTAAATAGAAAGCAGCCTTTGTATCCGTGACAGCAGTTCTATTAATAAACATCTCAAATTTCTCCCAGGGTTTGTGATGTCAACATATCTCCTTTCATGGAATTACAACTGGTAGCCTTATACCTTACTCTGGCAGGATGACACAACAGCCCATATTCAGGATAACATTTATAAAATGAGCATGTACTGGAAACAGCATAATATAGAAGAAGTACCTTGTTTTCAAGAGCTTGAAAGTACAAGGAATATTTGTTCTGGCCCACCAGTGGCTGGTAGCAGATTTGGACAGTGAGGAGGTTGGGGAGAAACATGGGCCAGTCTTGAAGTCTGGGGAAGGCTCTGAGGAGGGCTCTGCGTTGGAGGCAGAGAGGGGGCCAGAGTTATATGCCAGCTATCATCTGCCTTCAGAGTCTGACATCAGTGAGACAGATGAACAGCTGGAGCCTGTTCCCAGTGTGCGCATGCACAGAGTTGCCAGACGAAGGGAACAGCTAGAGAACAGGGCCACAGGTGGACGATGAATGGCCCCTCCCAGAGGAAATAAAAGAGGAGCGAAAGGGGAGTGGAGCTTGCAGGAGACAATTAGTTTGCTTCATTGGTTCGTGACCCTCCGAGACTCCTGGCCAAGTTTGGCAGATCTCAGCCTGGCAGCTCTCCAAGCCAGAGAAGGTCTGTGACTGTAAATCCTCCCTTGAAAGACTTTGCTTTGTCGGGACAAGGAGTTTGCTTCATGCTCTTGGGAAGCCTCAGTCAGAACAATATTTACTGCAAAGAAAGTAATACAAAGATTATTCCTTTTCTATAAAGTCATTTTACTAGATAGTTATTGGACAAATTTAGCTGTTTGCTGCAGTTATCTCCAGAAGAAATTTGCTTCTCTGTGATACATCATCAGGAGCAATGAAACTAACACGTTCTCAGTCTCTTGGCTGCATTGGATCTCAAATCTGGGGCTCTGAGCTATCGAAGACATTCCCATCTTGCATCAACTTAAAAAACTGAGTAATTATATATCATCTTATCCCTTAAGAGCAAAATCTACCTAGCTCAATGCACATTTAAAGTATTCCAGCTTCAGGAACTGCCCTTGGGAGACAGCTTACTTCATGTTATCTTGGAAGAAGCAAGAGATCCTATACATAATTACAACAGAAAAGTCAATTTCTTTTTTACTACATTAAAGAAGTGGGGATACAACCTTAAGCATGTGTGAAATTATCTTTCAAGGATATTCAGCTTTTCCTTTTAAAAAACGCTAAACCAAATCAGAGCTAATGTTCCAGAGAGTGCCACTTTAGTGCACTCTATACTACATATTTTCTGCTTCTCTATTTCTTGGGTGACTCAGTGGTTAAGATGCTGGGCTTGTCGGCTTGGGTTTCAGACCCAAACGCCACGCAATGGGGTGAGCTCCTATCCTCGGCCCAGCTTCTGCAAACCTAGCGGTTTGAAATGCAAGTAGATAAATAGGTACCACTTTGGTGGGAAGGGAACAGTGCTCCATGACGTCATGCTGGACACAAGCCTTTGTACAGAGCTGATGCAATGACCTTCACAGGGAGCTGAACACCACCTGGACAATGATTAGGAAAGTCTTATTTCGTGATGTGGGTTTGCTTCACTATGGGACAGATTTTCCTCCATCTGCATCTAAGATGAGGGAGATGCATGTGTCCTCATGCCTTTTGTCTTCATCTCATCTCCAGTATATATATCGGATGGAAGCTGCTGTGGCCTAGAGGTGGAGCTCTTGCCTCACAAGCAGGAGGTTGTGAGTTCGATCCTAGGTAGAGGCACATGTAGGGTCTCCTGCTTGGGCAGGGGGTTGCATTAGATGACCTGCAAGGTCCCTTCCAACTCTGTTCATCTGTTAAAAGGTCCTCGGCTCTTCTGCTATTAGAGCAACATTTTCCCCTTAAGCTAACAGCAATCGGCAGGTGATTCAAAGAAGGTCTAATATGATATGCTTTGTTACCTGAACTGTTGGTGGTAACAGGGGTGGGATTCAATTTTTTTTTACTACTGGTTCTGTAGGCATGGCTTGGTGGGTATGACAGGGGAAGGATACTGCAGAATCCCCATTCCCTTCCCACCCCACTCCAGGGCAAGGATACTGTAAAATCTCCATTCCCTCCCCACTCCAGGGGAAGGATACTGCAAAATCTCCATCCCTTCTCCACTCCAGGGGAAGGATACTGCAAAATCTCCATCCCCTCCCCACTCCAGGGGAAGGATACTGCAAAATATCCATTCCTTCCCCACTCCAGGGGAAGGATATTGCAAAACCTCCATTCCTTCCCCACTCCAGGGGAAGGATACTGCAAAATCTCCATTCCTTCCCCACTCCAGGGGAAGGATACTGCAAAATCCCCATTCCTTCCCCACCCCACTAACTGCTTTCCAGCTCCGTTCTTCTGTGCAGGGCAACAGAAGAAGATCCAGCCAATCAGCTGGGACACCGATTAGCTGGGACTCAGGAGGCAGTGAACAGATAGGGGAGGCGGAGTATTTGCCGGTTCTCCAAACTACTCAAAGTTTCCGCTACCGGCTCGCCAGAACCAGTCAGAACTGGCTGAACACCACCTCTGGTGGTACCGGAAGGTGATCCATAGAGGATGAGATCCATTCAGTGCCTCATGGCCATTCTAGTAGTACACGGATACCTCCTCCTGCGAGAAGACAGGGCACTCTCCTTCCAGGCTGTTGTGCAGGGAGGGGAGTGCAAGGAAAGATTCAGCAGATGAAGGTAGATTTTCATTTTGTGGTGGAAAACTGGTTTATATTGAGGCCTACGAAAGGAAGCTTAGTGTAAAGAGTGTTAACAATTTAATAATACATCAACATTATTTTGCCATGTTTCCGTGCTCTGGAAATTCAGCTTTGCCCAAACTTGAAAATTATCCGGCTTTCTGTGCACCGTACACTACAATATTTTTTTGTATTTGATGGCTTTGAATCCATTCTTCCATTACAGAATAGGCCACTGCCAAGGGGCAAATATATTTGATTCTCTGGGTCAATTATCTACTAGGGTGAAGATTTGTGAAAAGAGCTGCTTTTTGATGGGAAACTACTTTTTATTTTTTTTTAAATCAAATGCTATTATGTTTCTTTTAGTAAAGGAGGCTGTCTTGGCATCTAGTCAATGAAAAATGTTTTCAGCCATTCCTCATCATGTCATTAATGGAGCCATTAAAAATGTTTGTATCCAATCTTTCATTTACAATGCATCATTGGGTCCCCCCCCCCCCAATGATGGTATATATCTCTTGGTATATATATATATATATATATATATATATATATATATATATATATATATATATATATATATATATATATATATATATATATATATATATATATATATATATATATATATATAGTGTGTGTGTGTGTGTATTTATGTGTGTACACACACACACACACAATTCTTCAAAGCACCAGAGGGCAGAACAAGAAGCAATGGGTGGAAACTAATCAAGGAGAGAAACAACTTAGAACTGAGGAGAAATTTCCTGACAGTTAGAACAATTAATCAGTGGAACAATTTGCCTCCAGAAGTTGTGACTGCCCCAACACTGGAAGTTTTAAACTATTTGCCTAAAGTGGTGTAGGGTTTCCTGTCTAAGCAGGGGGTTGGACTAGAAGACCTCCACGGTCCCTTCCTACTTTGTTATTCTGTTCTGTTCTGTTCATACACTTGTCCAAATTTGTCTTGGTGGAGGGAATAAAAGTGTTATACTGATTATTATGGCAGCTGTATAACATACTTTATTGTGGAAAATGTGGCTTTCCTTTTTTCAGAACTCCATTTTGGTAGGGCAAATTTTTCTCTTCCTTAAGGAGGGCTATTCTGAAATAATTAAGTACAGATAGATTATATAGAGATATAATCTATTTCTCCATGAAGAAATGTATTCTTTTTTCTCTCTGAGGGTAGTGCCTCTCAGAATAATTTCATTAGGGAGTATCTGGTGGACTGAGAAGACTCTTCTTTTAAAAGCAATCTGAATGGCTTCCCGTGGCAAAGGCCGATAACAAAGCTTCATTCCTGCTTGCATTGTTTAGCTTAATTAAATAAGTCTAGACTCGGAGAAAGCAACCCGAAGAATGCAAGCGAGACATGCTTGACTCAGAACGGCCTGGCTTCTTATAACATCGTCTCAATTTTCCTAGACTCCCATTAATTCCACTTTCTTTTCAAGTCGCGCTGCCAGAGGAAGGAAATGCCATTTGTAACTGTCACACTACTGTCTCTTCATCAGCTCAGGCCTTTTAAAAGAGCAGGGGCTGTTCATAAGGAGGGATAAAAATATATATATTACATGAGCCGGCTTGATCGGCTGATTTAAAACTGACAAGAGGCTGAGTAGAAGCTGCCGAAAGTAGCATGAACAATTCCCACCCACCCCCAAGACTAAATTGCATTTGCATGATTTCAGGGATACCACTCCTCCACAGAGAAGAGTCAGTGTGCATAGAGGTGAAACAAGAGGTGGATTGTTTCAAATTCAAATGGTTTATATTCAAACATATAAAAAGTTGAGATATACATTCAAGGTGGTTTTGCTTACCATCCCATATCCCTTGTGTTATCAGCACCCTTCTTTTCCTTCCTTTTCTCCCTTCCTCCCTTCCCTACTTCCTTCCTCCTCTCCTTTCCCTTTCCCTATTCCTCTCATCCTCTGCTCCTTCCTACCCTCTCTCCTTCTCTCTCTTTCCCTTCCTTCCTCCTCTCCTTTTCCTTTCCTTCTTTCCTTACCTCTCGCCTACTCTTTTCCTCTTCTCCTTCCTACCCTCTCTCCTTCTCTCTCTCTTTCCCTTCCTTCCTCCTCTCCTGTTCCTTTCCTTCTTTCCTTACCTCTCGCATACTCCTCTTTTCCTCTTCTCCTTCCTACCCTCTCTCCTTCTCTTTCTCTCCCTTCCTTCCTCCTCTCCTGTTCTTTTCCTTCTTTCCTTACCTCTCGCCTACTCCTCTTTTCCTCTTCTCCTTCCTACCCTTTCTCCTTCTCTTTTTCTCCCTTCCTTCCTCCTCTCCTGTTCCTTTCCTTCTTTCCTTATCTCTCACCTACTCCTCTTTTCCTCTTCTTCCTACCCTATCTCCTTCTCTTTCTCTCCCTTCCTCCTCTCCTTTTCCTTTCCTTCTTTCCTTACCTCTCACCTATTCTTTTCCTCTTCTCCTTCCTACCCTCTCTCCTTCTCTTTCTCTCCCTTCCTTCCTCCTCTCCTTTTCCTTTCCTTCTTTCCTTACCTTTCGCCTACTCCTCTTTTCCTCTTCTCCTTCCTACCCTCTCTCCTTCTCTTTCTTTCCCTTCCTTCCTCCTCCCCTGTTCCTTTCCTTCTTTCCTTACCTCTTGCCTACTCCTCTTTTCCTCTTCTCCTTCCTATCCTCTCTCCTTCTCTTTCTCTCCCTTCCTTCCTCCTCTCCTTTTCCTTTCCTTCTTTCCTTACCTTTCGCCTACTCCTCTTTTCCTCTTCTCCTTCCTACCCTCTCTCCTTCTCTCTCTCTCCCTTCCTTCCTCCTCTCCTGTTCCTTTCCTTCTTTCCTTACCTCTCGCCTACTCTTTTCCTCTTCTCCTTCCTACCCTCCCTCCTTCTCTTTCTCTCCCTTCCTTCCTCCTCTCCTGTTCCTTTCCTTCTTTCCTTACCTCTCGCCTACTCTTTTCCTCTTCTCCTTCCTACCCTCTCTCCTTCTCTTTCTCTCCCTTCCTTCCTCCTCTCCTGTTCCTTTCCTTCTTTCCTTGCCTTTCCTCTACTCCTACTCTTCCTCCTCCCCTTCCTTCCCTCTCTCCTTTGAACACAAACAGTAATACATGCAAACATTGAGCAAAGACTGAGGAGTTTAATGCCTCCTCCAATTTTAGTCTAATTCATCCCATTTTGATTTTTTGTTGCGTTTTTAATTCTTCTGTGCATTGCCCTGAGTCCCATTGGGGAGATAGGTGCGGTATAGAAATGGGATAAAATAAATAAAATAAATAAAATACAAGCTGATAAATCTTACACACATTCTACAGTCATCTTATAAATCCATAATTCTCAATATTTCCCCTACACTTATAACAAGAACAAAGTTTATGTAAAGGAAAGATTCAAAAACAATCATTGCAATAACTATTTCTATAGTTCTAGAACCAGCTCCTAAGCATTTTGACTGCAAAACAGCATAGTGGAAACAAACCCCTCACGCTTTTTGAAAGAAAAACAAGAGTACCAGACAATGTTGGATCTGTCCCCAACTTCCTGTCAATCGACTCGAGCCACGGAGGGCAAACAAGTCTGTAAAACAAACATACAAATCTGGAAGTTTCCTGTTTTTTTTTTAAAAAAAAATATATTATTATGAGATCACCTGACTGGAATATAGCTCAGATCTTATTTGGGATGAGTTGTTTTTTGTTTTTTTTTCAGTCATCTGCTGCAGCTGTTATTGGTAAAAAGCGGAACCTTCTTTCCTGTTATTTTATTTTTTCAGTAGGAAAATGCCAATAAACGGAGCTGAAAGAAGGAAAACACACCAAAAACATGTGTGTGCCTTTCCTATAGCCGTGAGTCAGAGAGAAACAAAGGAGGAATCAGGATGTTGGACATCCGTGAAAAATATGCAGCCCTGACTTTGTTACAAAGACAACAATGGGTAGAAATGGAAGAATTCCGTATTATTCAGCAACTGCTTGCTTGGCCTATTATTGGAATCGCACGGGAGGGGGAAATCATAGTTATTCATGGGTAAAATAATAAATAAAAACAAAGGCTGAACACACAACTGTTTAAAAATCCCCCTTGTCTCATCCTGAAGCTTTTCTTGAAATATGAATAAAAACTAGCAAAGCTGCATATAAACACTTTTCTTGGTGTTCTTATCTCTCTCCCTGGAGTTCACAAATTGTTAACTCAAACATAACATCTCTGAGTTAAATATGCAGATTCATGCAAAGTGGTGTTAAACATCCGAATTTGACTTTTAAATTAACAAAGAATAGCATTAACACCTCCAATTAGACTCCATTGTAAAACTTTCTCAGCAGTTCTCCTCTGACACGCAAAACTCCCATTCATTCTTCCGTGCATATATTTATATACATTACACCCCTGATGCATATCCTAATTTTTATTCCATTAGACTACTGCATATAATAAAGCCACAAGCTCCTATTGCTGTCTAACTATATTTGGGTTTTCATATCCCTAGGTAGCCAGGAGTGTTCCATACCTCTGAATTACTTTTTAAATCTGGCTCCTTGTTGCTCCTGAAATGGAGAATTCCTACCAAAAAAAGTATGTTTTCAACATACTTTGTAAGGATGTGAAGGTTTTATTGACTTTTAACTTGCTGTAAGCTGCACAGAGTGGCTTATTATGTGAGATAAGTAGTTATATAAAATAGATAGATAGATAGATAGATAGATGGATGGATGGATGGATGGATGGATGGATGGATGGATGGATAGAAAGATAGATAGATAGATAGATAGATAGATGATAGATAGATATAGATAGATAGATAGATAGATAGATAGATAGATAGATGTTCTGCATTCACTCCACATGCATACCAACATAATGTTAATATTTCATGCTTCAATTTATCAATGTAGAATGCAACAGATAATACATAAAGAATTATGATTTAATTACGATATAATAAAAATGGAAGCTACCATAGATGAACTCAAAACTGAGACTCTGCTCTACTTTAAATATCTCATGACAATTTACTTTTTTCCTAACTAGAAATATCTACTTTTCTAGCCCAATAATGACTTTAAAATAAAAACTTATTATTTTGGTCCCATAGACTCTTAAATATTTAACCTTTTTATAGTAATGCAAAAATTTTTTTTATGAAGTGCAGATATTTTTTCTTCTACCAAATTCCATATCAGCACCTATTATCTTTCTTTCTTTTTTTCCCAATAACCTGAGACAAAGCCATTTACTATATGCACTCTGTTAATTCTCTTGAAGTCCTTTGAGTAACTGTAAGTACAATGTAGTTAGCATATAACTTCAATTTCTGTTCTTCCATTCCTAGCTTATTTTTTTTTACTCCTTCTATTTCTGGATATCTATACTGTCCCCTTACGCTGCTACTGTCCCGGTTGCATTCTAACTGACTGTAAGTCACCTTAAAAACATCCTGTCCAGCTGAGATATGTTGATAACACATTCAATCCAGCAGGTATTCAGCAGGTTCTGACCAGTTCTGGAGAACTAGGAGTGGAAATTTTGAGTAGTTTGGAGAACTGGTAAATACTACCTCTGACTGGCCCTGCCCCCATCTATGTTCTGCCTTCCAAGTCCCAACTGATCGGGAGGGAATGGAGATTTTACAGTATCCTTCCCCTGCCACATCCACCAAGCTATGCCCACAGAACAGGTAGTAAAAATTTTGAATCCCACCACGGATTCAATCTGGATAGCAAGCTACCTTGTATTCCCATTAGATATTTCCAAATTTGCTATGACTTCCTAACTTTATATTCCATTAAAATAATTGTCCATCACTTTACTTATTATAGAAGAAATCTTTCTGGACAGACATACTTTTATATGTTTTTATGCTATATATTATATAATTATTAGCCTCAAACTGCATGTTGTAGGTCTCTTCATTTAAGGTTATGGCTTATAATTTATTAAACTTGTCTAGTATGGGCCAATAAATAGTTATTTTTAAGTTTGTCAAACTAGAATGAGAATAATTGACCCCAAATCACCCAACAGCTATCTCTGTCTAAGACAGGGGTGGGCAAACTTTGCAACTTTAAGTCTGAAGGACTTCAGCTCCCAGAATTAAGCTGGCTGGAGAATTCTGGGAGCTGAAGTCCTTCATACTTAAAGTTGCAAAGTTTGCCCACCCCTGGTCTAAGACATGTCTAGAAAATCAATCTCCCTACATCTAAAACTATTCCAACACCTTAAACTTCTTTTTCTCTTTTACCTACCAAGCCGTGGTACGATTCAATTGTCTTTACTACCAGTTTTGTGGATGTGGCGAGGTGAGCATGGCATGGTGGGCACGGCAGGGGAAGGATACTGCAAAATTTCCATTTCCTCCCCACTCCAGGGAAAGGTTACTGCAAAATCCCCAATTCTTCCCAATAAACCGGGACTTGGGAGGCAGCAAATAGATGGGGTGGGACAGAGTGAGAGGTTCTCTGAACTACTCAAAATTTCCACTACTGGTTCTCCAGAACTGGTGGGAACCTGCTGAATACGACCTCTCCCACAAAGTTACTTTAATTGATATATAAAGTTAAAGCCTCAAAATACAGACACGACATTCATACGCAACAATCAGCTTTAAAATAAAACTTCATGTCTTAGTGCCCTATAAGTGTCTAATGACTTTTAGAGGTATGATCATCATGTATGCTGTAACATGGGTGTCAAACTCGTTGTGTCATGTTGCCATCACATGGCATATCGCAACATTTTTCCCCTTCATGCAGCTGGGGTGGGCATGGCCTGAGCACGATGCATCCAGCCCATGGGCTGCCAATTTGAGATCCCTGCTATAACAACAAAATGATTAGAACACTTTTTTTCTAAATAGAAGATTGCCAGCAGACCACCATTTTTAATAATAATTATTTTTCCTTCTCTAACCTACATGGCATATGTTTGAAAGAATTTTGAGATTAATGTCAGCACTTTGAGGTAGACTAGGCAAGGGACACAGTGGCTCAGTGCCTAAGACACTGAGCTTGTCAATCCAAAAGGTTGCAGTTTGAATCCCTAGCACTGCGCAACAGAGTGAGCTCCCGTTACTTGTCCCAGCTTCTGCAAAGTTAGCAGTTTGAAAGCATGTAAAAATCCAGTGCCTAAGACACTGAGCTTGTCAATCTGAAAGGCAGTTTCTGCAGTTTGAATCCCTAGCCCTGTGCAACAGAGTGAGCTCCCGTTACTTGTCCCAGCTTCTGCAAAGTTAGCAGTTTGAAAGCATGTAAAAATCCAGTGCCTAAGACACTGAGCTTGTCAATCTGAAAGGCAGTTTCTGCAGTTTGAATCCCTAGCCCTGTGCAACAGAGTGAGCTCCCGTTACTTGTCCCAGCTTCTGCAAAGTTAGCAGTTTGAAAGCATGTAAAAATCCAGTGCCTAAGACACTGAGCTTGTCAATCTGAAAGGCAGTTTCTGCAGTTTGAATCCCTAGCCCTGTGCAACAGAGTGAGCTCCCGTTACTTGTCCCAGCTTCTGCAAAGTTAGCAGTTTGAAAGCATGTAAAAATCCAGTGCCTAAGACACTGAGCTTGTCAATCTGAAAGGCAGTTTCTGCAGTTTGAATCCCTAGCACTGCGCAACAGAGTGAGCTCCCGTTACTTGTCCCAGCTTCTGCAAAGTTAGCAGTTCGAAAGCATGTAAAAATCCAATTCGAAAAAATAGGAGCCAACTTTGGTGGGAAGGTCACAGCGTTTTGTGCGTCTTCAGCATTTAGTCATGCCGGCTACATGACCACGGAGACATCTTTGGACAGCGCTGGCTCTTCGGCTTTGAAACAGAGATGAGCACCGCCCCCTAGAGTCGGGGATGACTAGCACATATGTGCGAGGGGAATCTTTACCTTTACCTTTAAGCAAGAAACAGACACTACATTTGCAGGATCGGATCCTGCCTCATACATCCACACGGCCAATTCGCTCCCACAGAGAGGGACTTCTCTGGGTGCCGTCCACTAGACTTTGTCAGCGGGCGATGCCCAGGGGAAGGGCTCTCTCTGTGGCGGGCCCAGCCCTCTGGAACGACCTTCCCCCCCGACATTAGAACAACTACGGACCTCCGCTCCTTTCGTCTAAAATTAAAAACATATTTGTTCTGCTTGGCCGGCCTAGGGTAGTCTCTCGTCTATGGGATTGTTAATAATTTTAGATAGGGATTTTAGTATTTTAATTGGTAATTTTTAGCGCAGGGATATATTTAATTTGTTTTTATCATGTGTATGTGTATTTATTGTTTTATTTGCCCTGTGCACCGCTCCGAGTCCCTTTGGGGAGAGGGAGCGGTCAACAAATTAAATTATTAATTGATTATTGACTACAGAATTCCAGGGAATATGGAATAATGGAAGCTTGAAAGCCTGTCCCTATGTCTCTTTGTCTCCAATTATACTAAATAAAATCAAGGTCATGTCAAGTTTTGTTCTCATGCAGTATTTGCTTCAATCTCTGGGCTATGTAATTGCTTCTACAATCTGTCATTAACAGTTTGTGCTTTTCTTTCTGCCTTAATGGCTTGACTGTACCTTTCCCAAGCCAGTTCTACATTCTTTTACAGCCACCAAGGCAACGTTACAGATACAGCTCAAGATCTCATGACTTTGTGGCTTTCACCCAAATTGCTTAATAGTTTCACCTAAATTGTTTTGGAATTTACCCCAGAGTCGTTATTCTTCTGGAGGGATCAGCTAACTAGGATTCCAGAAGTTAATGCTCTTGCCAGAAGCAGATTATCACCCAGAGAAACCTGGCTGTCACAAGCACGTTCTTGTTTACAGAAGATGGACTGAATTAACCTAGGAAGACTCTGCAAGCCAGTGGATCAGTTACTGTAGTATCCAGGTGGCTCAAACTGGTTACTGATCTCATCAGAGATCTGGTTGAAATGCAGAGTAAGAATTCTCTTATGCAGTGGTGAGATTCAAATAATTTAACAACCACTGGTTAGGTGGGGCTCGGTGGTCATGTGACTGAGTGGGTGTTGCCAACTCAATGTCACTCACATTGATGGGCACTTTGCCTTAGCTGTTACAATGTAATAATGATTAGCTGGCGAGGCAGTTTCTGTAAGCAGGGCAATAAAGATTAAGCTAGAAACAACACCATAATGTTTCCTTCCTGTCTTTCTTAGAGGATTTGCACTGTAAAGTGGAAAAAACCAAAATGAGATTTCTTCCAACAACCAGTTCTTCAAACTGCTTAGAAAGTTAACAACCGGTTCTCCCGAATAGGTGCGAACTGGCTGAGTCCCACCACTGGTGCACAGTCACCATTTGTTAATCCAACCTACTTTGTGAATTTGCTACTATAGGCATAAAACCAGGGGAGATTCTCAGCTAAGGCTAAAGATAACTAAAGATAACAAAATGAGATTTCTTCCAACAAGTTAACAACCAGTTCTCCCGAATAGGTGCGAACCGGCTGAATCCCACCACTGCTCTTATGCATGTTACAGGAGTAGCTAAGCACTCTCTGTCCTATGTCTGGGGTATTCTGTAATATACCAAACAGCTATAGGCAATGAGGCATGGAAATAGGCTTGAGTGACTAGTGTAGGTCTAGGATTAAAACTGACATAGCATGATCAAATGTGAATGATATTGTGTGATGTTTGAAAAGGAAAAGAAATCAATGGATTTTATCCCTGGTTACATCTATAAAGAGTCAACAATGGAGCTTTTCAATACAGTTAAGTGATTGACACCATTTTTAGTTGTTCAGCATTATGATTGTGATCATTGAAGAAACTTCTACCAATTCAGTTAAGCTTGATTTGAATTTGCCAGAAATCCACCTAATAAATGCATTTTATTGGATTCTAATCTGTTTTATTGTAGAAGGCACTCCTGAGACACACATGTTTAAAAGCATTCCCTTCCAGCTAAAAGGAAGCAGTGGTTTTACTTAAGAAGCCACCTGTGAATTTAATTCAATGTTTTTAATGCATCATACAAGAAAGGTCCAACTTGCACTCATTGCAACCCACTACTCTACATGTCATCTCATGTCTTAAGACAGGGGTCTGCAAAGTTGGCTCTGTCTTAAGTCATTCTTAGAATATGTTTTGCTGAACTTGCCAAGTATTTGTGTGACACGACAATAAATTATTTTTGAGGTGGGATAGGCTTATATTATGAAATACAAAGGGCTTTAAACATATCATTCAAAATGTAGAGTTTGGGAGTGTTCTATCTTTTATGGTGTTTATCATTGTATTTATCTGATCATGATTCTGTAAACTTGAAAAGTTTAACTTTTCTATATAAATGTGTAAATATTTTCCTCTCTACATTTAGCTTCTAAGCATGTTTTTTTCAACTAATTTCCTCCACACACCATATAATTAGGATTTCTAAGTGCTTTCCTCTAAAATATGCATTTTTTTTGTTTTCACATATTTCTAAATATATGCATTTTTCCATTCACATTAGTGAATTACAGAAAAGTGTAAATTTCAATATATTGTTGCCTATGGGGAATTGTGAATAGGCTAATTTCACACTGAAATGAGAACTGAATTAATTTTTTACACATTTCAAGGACACCTAGAGTTTTTCTGTTTAATTTCCTGATTTTAGGATAACACGAAGCTTGTTTCTAATGCAAGAAATATACAGCTAAGTTTTAAAAAAAGAGTTTGGTTTTTCTCTCTTGAATTTTAAATGACACCTTCATTTTGCAGGCTATTTTGCCAAATGCGTGATTTTGACAGCAGTCATATGACACAAAGAAACATCTGTGTGTCGTTGAAATGGTTTCCATTAAAATCAGTTACAACATGGACATTTTCCTCTGGGTTGATGAAATAATAATAATAATAATAATAATAATATTTAATTTTGTATACCGCGTCCTCTCCCCAAGGGGACTCGGAGCGGTGCACAGGGAAATTAAAACATATAAAAATATATACAAACAATAAATACAATAAATAAAAGCAGATTAAATTGATCGTCCCTGCGCTAAAAACCCCATTAAAACTAAATTCCCTAAACACCCCAGAGGTAGAGACTAACCAAGGCCGGCCAGACAGAAAAAGTGTGTTTTCAGTTTTCGACGGAAGGAGCGGAGGTCCGTAGTTGTTCTAATGTCGGGGGGGAGGTCGTTCCAGAGGGCTGGGCCCACCACAGAGAAGGCCCTTTCCCTGGGCGTCGCCCGCTGACACAGTCTAGTGGACGGCACCCGGAGAAGGCCCTCTCTGTGGGAGCGGATCGGCCGTGAGGATGTATGAGGCAGGATCCGATCCCGCAGATAGCTAGGTCCCGAGCCATGGAGGGTTTTAAAGATGACAACCAGCACCTTGGAGAACACTGGAGAAATGCAGTACACCCATTGTTTCGTACAGTCTCCTGAGGTAGTTGCCAACAATATAAAACATATAAGGAATGGTTACAGGAATTGGATATGTTTAGTTTAATAAAAATAAGGACCAGGGGTGACATGATAGTGTTCCAACATCTCAAGAGTTCCACAAAGGAGAGGGAGTCAACGTATTCTTCAAAGCACCTGAGGGCAGGACAAGAAGCAATGGGTGGAATAATAATAATAATAATAATAATAATAATAATAATAATAATAATAATAATAATAATAATAATAATAATAATAATAATAATAATAACCTAAGCAAGGAGAGAATCAACCTAGAACTAAGAAGAAATTTCCTGAGAGAACAATTAATCGGTGGAATGACTGGCCTCCAGGAATTGTAGATGTTCCAACACTGGAGATTTTAAAGAAGAGATTGGACAACCATTTGTCTGAAAAGATATGGAGCAGGGGTGTCCAACTGGCGGCCCATGGCAAATCACCTCAGCTCCGAGAATGGGAAAAACATCGTGAAACATCATGTGATGGCAACGTAGCGCCATGAGTTTGTCACCCGTGATATAGACCTTCCTGTCTGAAGCGGCTGGGCTAGAAGGCCTCCAAGCAGGGGTGGATTGCTGACGGTTCAGCCTGGTTTGGCCAAACCGGTAGTGGAATTCAGGACTGTGTCACAGAATCAGCAGCGACCTAGATCTGCCATGCCCCCAAACCAGTTCCCTCACTGCCACTTGGCCGCCATCCTTTGGGATTTTAGTGCGTGCGCAGTTCACTGTAAATTGTTCTGTGTATGCGTGCAGAATAATTCACATTGTGCAGCATGCATCTGGCATGCAGTAACCCCGGCAGTAATCCACCCCTGCCTCCAAGGTTCTTTCCAGCATTCTGTTTTATACTAAGTTTTATTGTTAAAGCCTCCACCGGTCAAGATTTACCATTCCAACCTCCATCTCCAGTGTAAACTTTACTTCTGTTAAAAGCAAAGAATATCATCGATTCATGCTCCATATGTTATACATGTTGTTTCTTTTGGTGCCCTGAAAGTCAAATCATACTTTTCCATGGGATAAACCCTATAATTATTAACAATACAGTGGAACAATACTATTTATCAGTGCTGATAACTAGGTCAGTATTTGCAACAATTTTGCTTTTTGCATGATGTCCTCTTAATGCAAGTGTAGATTGAATACATCAAAGCTGGAAATATCTGTGGCCTAACCAGGAAAAGGACCTTGGTGTCCTGGTGGACAGCTCAATGAAGGTGTCAACCCAGTGTGCCGCAGCAGTGAAAAAAGCAAACTCATTGCTAGGGATCATTAGGAAGGGTATAGAAAATAAATCAGCAAGAGTCATTTTGCCTCTTTATAAATCTATGGTAATGCCCCATCTGGAGTATTGTATACAGTTCTGGTCACCATACCTTCAGAAGGATATTATGGAAATGGAAAAGGTGCAGAGGAGGGCAACCAGAATGATTAGGGGACTGGAACACCTTCCTTACCATCTGAGGTTGCAACGGCTGGGCCTCTTCACTCTAGAACGATGGCGCCTGAGAGGTGACCTGATTGAAGTCTATAAAATCATGCACGGTGTAGACAAAGTAGAAAAGGAAAAACTGTTTTCCCTATCGCACAACACTAAAACTAGGTGGCACTCCATGAAACTTTTGATAACTAGACCTCAAACAAATAAGAGGAAGTACTTTTTCACCCAGAGGACCACTGGTCTATGGAACTCCCTGCCAGAAGAAGTGGTGACAGCTGTCAGCCTCGACACCTTTAAGAAAGGATTAGACGAGTTCATGGAGAACAAGGGTATCCATGGCTATCATTATGGATGCCTAAGGACACCCTCCGGGATGGAGAGATAGGCAGGATATTTCTCAATTCCATTTGCAGGGAATCACAAGCAGGTGAAGACATCTGCTTGGGAAGACCCTGAAGCAAATGGTGAGCCACTGTGTGAGACAGAATGCTGGGCTGGATGGGCTGTGGCCTGTTCCAGCAAGGCTGTTCTTAGGTTCTTATAATAATTATTTATCAATTTTATTTGAGTTTTTTCATGCTCTTTATAGGCTGGGATACAAGAGAAAAGTACTAAATTATATATGCTTGGGTCGCGTCAAACTGGAACAATCCAGAGTAATATTTTCAGTGTTTTCCAATTAATCCAAGCATTCCATTACTTTGAAAGTTTGCCAAAGCTTTGATTTTATCAGTGTTGATGATGCTAAATCAGCATTGCTGATTTGATTGCATGACACAGGGAAAATGGAATTGTGCCCTGGATTCTTCTTCTTTTTTTTCTTTTGTGATTAATACATTATGGAAAAAGGGGTCTTATATTTCAAACTATATTTGCATAATGCTGAACATATACATATTAATTGTGTGCTTATATGTGACCATGATAGATGAATGGATCGGTCGATCAATGGATGAATTGATTGATTGTGCCTGCAATTTAAATGCTGATCAATTCAAAGAAGGTTCTGAGCAGCTTAATTATCAGAAGAATTAGAGGGGAAATGGTCTATTTTGAAAGAGAGCATATTATGACATTATTATTCCAAATTCCTTGAATGAGAACGTTTGCTGCCATTCTCAGTTTTATCAAAGGTTCCGTTATCTATTTAGCACTAACAAAATACCCCACAAGGAGGTACTTATGAGAAGCCAGATGCAGAAAAGGTCCCTCATATAAAGGTAATTGCAGCCGAGTTTAATACAGAAAGCAAAGTTAGGATGAACGGAAATAATGATTAGCTCTTTATTATCACTAACAGATCGGGGCTGCAAATATTCTCAGCACCACCAGAGGGGAGCAAAGAGTTAGCATTTTTTGTACTAGATTGCGGTCACTTAGTAATGTCTGTTGATATATTTCCACAAGCAGCCCTATAGATGGCAATTGTTATTGCCATCTAGCGGGCTGCTATAGATGGGAATTGGGATTTGGAATTATTCATCACTTTCCAGACGATCTGAAAAATTGTATGGCTGAATTATTTAGGCTATTTTAGAGGAGAGCCCCATATTGGCACTTTCCAATGAAGACAAGGTAGATCACAATATCTAATGTCATGAAGCCATTGTAAACTCTCGGTCAGGCCTGCAGCCATCTTTTCTTTTGGATCTTTGGCCTGCCACACTTTCTATTATTCTACTATGCATTTTCTATTGTGGGAAAATGGGAGAGGGGATTGTATAGAGTGAGATGAGATGTAGCCATAACAAAATCTTTCTGGAAAGTCAAGGTCATCCTTTGTCCTTGCACCTCTGCAACTGACCAGAACTGGACGGGTGGAACTGCCAACATGGCAGTGGAAGATTGGACCATGGGATGGACTTGTGGGTGTAGGGGAAAGATCTTGAACTTTCAGCAAGGTGGGGACAACCGGGAAGCTTTCAGATTCAGGTTTTCCTAGATGTGCCAACATGGCTCTCTGAATAAATTGGAACTTTGAGCAATACTTTGCCTCGGGCTCTGGTTTACTATGCTATTTGGAACCCTGACATTCTCATGTTCTGAGTACAGCATTTAATGAGCAAGGAAGGAAGGAATGGAGAGCTTCTTATTCCCTCCTTTGGTTGTGGTTTTCTTATTGTAAGAACCAAGAACAAGGGAGGGACATTTCTGCCCTGTCCCCACTTAGGATGATGTCTGAGCTTGCAATCCTTTTCAAAGGGTCTCTACATCCTTAGATTTTCCTCCTTGACAAATGTTGTCTAGCAGGTCCAATCTTCTGCATAACTGGGCATCTATAGAATACTAGCCATACACGGCCCGGCGTTGCAGTGGCCCAGTCTGGTTAAATGGCCAACCAATCTGTGTGTAGATCTACACCTGCACACACAAACATGTACACACAACCACCGTATAACCCCCAACCTACCTACGTACTCCCTTTCTCTCTCTCTCCCTCTACCTACCTACCTACTTACTGTATTTCTCCTTCTCTCTCTTTCTATCCCTCTACCTACCTACCTACTGTATTTCTCCCTCAGAGTATTTTATGTCATAAAGGATGACATAATACATGTGGCCCACTGCTCTCTCTGTATCCATCTACTTACTATTTTTTTTAAAAAATTACATTTCTGTTGCATGTACCTGGCACAGGTGTGACATCTACACAATCTATATATATCATTGGTGCTGTACTTGAAAGGAACATTGTGTGAAAATTTGGAAGCGATGGGTGCAGGACTTTTGGAGATTAGCGGCTTTGAACAAACTCATAGTTACATTTTTATTTATATAGATGACAGGGATCACCAACTTTTTGGACTGCAGGAACCATAAATTCATAATTTTAAGTCCTGTGGACTACTGATAAGATCTGCCTAATGACCAGCTGGGTGGACTTGGCAAGGTGGTCATGTGACTGAGTGGGCATGGCCAACTCAATGTCACTCACGTCGACGGACGCCTTGCCAGCCTCTACTTGCCACTCCTCACCTGCCTACCCAGCCCAAATTTGATTTGGCTTTACTAGCTCCATTTTCACTGGTAGAGAGTTGCAGGAAGCTGTCACAGCTGAAAATGGAGCATGCGAGGGCCATTCGCAACCCTCCCAAGCTCCATTTTCACTGGCAGAGGGTTGCAGGAGGCCGTCGCAGATGAAAACAGAGCTTGGGTGTATTCACTGGTAGAGCTTTCAAGCTACCACAGGTGTCCCCGACACAAGCGACATCAAGCTGGCCATGCCCGCCCTGGCCACGCCCACCTCAGCTCCCCGAAGTCCAAAGCAACCCCGATGCGGCCCTCAATGACATCCAGTTTGACACCCCCAATGCAGAATACTTGCCCTCTTTGTATACTTGCAGTTCTTCTTGCTGTACCCTTGATTTTACTCTGCCTCTTTTCCTCTAGACCAAGCACGCCCCTTGAAGGAAAGAAAAAAATGCCTTCTTTTATTTGGCTGCTTTATTCTGTTTACTGGTGGCTGCAGCAATTCCAAAGCTCACTGGCTTCAAATTTGCAGCCTCGTGGCGATTGCAATGCTGACCTGGGGAGGCAGCTCAAATAGGAGGGGAACGCAGCGGCACAGGCGCCTGTTGTTTTTCTTCCTCAGTCCCTCTGATCTTTAAATCATGAAGTTGCATCTTGCA
This sequence comes from Rhabdophis nuchalis, assembly GCA_039707465.1. Classification (NCBI taxonomy): domain Eukaryota; kingdom Metazoa; phylum Chordata; class Lepidosauria; order Squamata; family Natricidae; genus Rhabdophis; species Rhabdophis nuchalis. The sequence goes on from CM077656.1 coordinate 15,034,148, forward strand.
CATCACACAAATCCCTGCCAGATGTTCTGTGTGTGCAATTGCTAAGCACACTTACTAGCTGGCGATGCAGGGGGAGGCAGACAGATATTTATGCCAATGTTTAAAAATCTCTTCTTCTTCTTCTAATTTTTTTGCTATATTTGGGCCCAGGCATCCTAGCAACAGTGTATATATCTCTTTATAACTTTTCTCAGGAGTTTTTTTTTCCAGCATCACCCATCCTTTCCTTCTTCACCATCTCCTTTTAACAACCCTATAATCCCTTGCAGGGTGGCGTATAAACAACTAAACGGAGCTAGCAGAGAGTTTACTGGCCAGATGCCTTTCCTGTCACCAATGGCACGGGACCTAGCTATCTGCGGGATCGCATTCTGCCCCATACCTCCCTGCGGCCGATTCGCTCCCACAGAGAGGGACTTCTCCGGGTGCCGTCCACTAGGTTATGCCAGTGGGCGACGCCCAGGGGAAGGGCCTTCTCTGTGGCGGGCCCGACCCTCTGGAACGACCTGCCCCCCGAAATCAGAACAACTACGGACCTCTGCTCCTTCTGTCAAAAATTAAAAACACACTTCTTCTGGTTGGCCGGCCTAGGGTAATTAAACTGTTTTTAGGGGTTTTTAGGGCTTAGTTTTAGTTTTTATTTGGGATTTTAGTGCAGGGTTAGTTTAATTCGTTTTAACATTGTATTCTGTTTGTGGTTTTTATTAGTATTTTTAATTCCCTGTGTCCCGCCTCGAGTCCCTTCGGGGAGAGAGAGCGGGTTATAAATTAAAATTATTATTATTATTATTATTATTATTAAATAAGTTTTGTTCAGCAGAGATAATGCTCTCATTGTGCCCATCTTTTCCTTCCTGATGCTGATTTATTCTGAGATAAAGGGATCCCACACGATTGTACCAGGTTAATGCCAACTTTTAAAAATCAATAAATATTTACTGGAAAACAGAGAATTCCTGCACGGAATAAACTTTAATGAGCCGTAAGCCTATTACTTTCTCAGCAGTATAACAGCAGCATTTGTATGGGTTTTTTTTTTGCAACAAACCAAACTATGCTATGAATTGTTCCTAAGGAAGCAGATGGTCGAGAAGAAAATAAAGGATATTAAAGTGAAGGTTTTGCAATGGGGCAAAAACAGAGCAGATAAATGAAGGATCAGAAGAACGCGTCTATTTAGGTGTGGAGCAGTGGTGGGTTTCTGCAGGCTCGCACCCACTCACGAGAACCAGTTGGTGAAATTTAGAGAACCGGTGAGAGGGGGTTCCACCGGCGTACCTGGAAGTAAATCTGGCCCGCCGCTGCCAGTGACCCAACGGGAAGGAAAGGAAAGGAAAGGAAAGGAAAGGAAAAGAAAGGAAAGGAAGGAAGGAAGGAAGGAAAGAAAGAAAGAAAGAAAGAAAGAAAGAAAGAAAGAAAGAAAGAAAGAAAGAAAGAAAGAAAGAAAAAAAGAATTTATCATCACAATTGAGTCCAAAATTTTGGTTGCTAAGCAAGAGCGTTGTTAAATGAGTTTCACCACATTTTAAAAGGTGGCCACTCCCACCCTGTCACATGACTGCCACGCCACGCCCACAAAATAGGCCACACCTACAGAGTAGGTTCTAAAAAAATTTGAAACCCACCACTGGTGTGGAGCCTCAACTCCAGTCATGAGCGCACAAGTTTGTCATCTCATTGTTCACTAATTAAAAAGTGTGTTATCATCGGGAAAAAACCTAATCCTTTGTAATGCAATTTTATTGCTAAATTCTGATTTCAGCTGATTGTTGATAAACGATAGGATATGTAGGACTCATTGGCTTAGGAACTTGCTTATGGCTTGTTTTTGTAACAAACATGTACAAACATGTTTGTAATGTGACATCTTTAATTTCAGAAATGGAAGAAAAGATGAACTTCGGGGCCACAACTGAAGTTTTGAGAACCTGTTGAAGATGCTGTTACAAAATGGTTCCCTTTGCAGATGGTGCAAGTTACAAAACAACCATTTACCAAAAGGCAAACTGTCAAAGTTGCCCCTTACAATGCCTTCGATATCTACCACTTCCAGGATGCCAAACCACTACCGGTTTGGCTGAACCTGTCTGAACCAGTAGGAACCCACCACTGAGGTAGACATCACTCATGTTGGGGGCACCTAAGGTCCTGCCTCTTACTAAGGCAGGACTTCCATCAGACCCTCCCTCCCTTTCATTATAATGTCCCTCCCTCCCTCCCTCCTTCCTTCCCTCCCTCCCTCCTTTCTTTCCTTCCTTCCTTCCTCTACCTACCTATTGCCTACCTTCCTTTCTTCCTATACATTTTCAAACAGAACATTGAGATGAAGCTATTTCTGTTTTTATGGGTTCACATTTGAGCTATGAGCTGAAAGTTACCTTCTTCTGCAGCAGTACATAGTCAATATGCCTCATAAATAGATATGGTGGGTAGCAATATTTAGAGGTATGTGAATTTTGAGCTTGAAGGTTATATGGAACTATAATGATTAATAGCTATTGATTGACCTATCCTTCCTTGCTTTGTCCAATCACCTTGAAGAGTAGCCTGGGCAACCCCTAGTCAACTTGCAGTACTCCTTTTTTCAGCCCCAGTATTTGGGGGGAGGGGGCGTTAAGGGGGAAAAAAGTATGCAATAGTTCATTACATCCCATAGAAAACATTCTCCAGTATTACCTTTAATCGGATCTGGTCATCCTAGGACAGTGTTTCTCAACCTTGTCAACTTGAAGATGTTCGGACTTCAACTCCCAGAATTCTGGGAGTTGAAGTCCAGACATCTTCAAGTTGACAAGGTTGAGAAACACTGGCCTAGTAGGTCTTTTTGAGAAGAGCTGTTCATTCATTCATTTATACATGATATATGTCTGTCCATAATTCAGTTTCCTGATCCTCATACCTGGGAGAGCAGCCAAGAAAAGGCATCTAATTTCACAAGACTTAGACGAGAGAGTATTTTTCCATTTTGGCACCAATGCTCTGAAACAGTTCCTTTTACAAATTAGCTAGCATCCTCAACAATGGCCTTCTGGAAGTTACCAAAGACCAAACTTAATTAGAAACATTTACTTGCTTATTTATTTCCTTACTAGTGATATATTAATGGGTGCTTCTGGCATTGTTTTTTTCTTCGTCTTCACAATAGATATTTTTTTGTGCTTTGGAATGTTGGTATAAGATAATAATAATAATAATAATAATAATAATAATAATAATAATAATAATAATAACAACAACAACAACAACAACAACAATAATAATAATCTTTATTGTCATTGTAATAAGATTGTAATAAAATTACAATGAGATGCTGTGAACTTCCAAGGAGGCATAGAAAGAATTGTTATTGTTATGGACTGTAGGCAACGGGTGTGTTCATTCTCTTCTGACGTTCATTCAGGGAGAAAGTTGCATTTAATCATGTCACAGAAACCAAATGAAGAAAGTAGAAGTGTGACATATCTTCTTTTTCTTTCTTGTTTCAGCACTGACAGTCCAATGTATGAGATGACGTCAACATCAGAAGGGATGTTGCTGCTGATTCGGCCTGGATCAGGCGAACTGCTAGTAGCGGCGGCGGGAGGCTCCACCCACCTGCCCGGATGCTTCTGTGCCTGCCAGTGGTGGGTTCCGGATCCCGGTGCAACTGGTATGGTGCAATGAGGTCGGGTGTCCACCTCATGAACATGTGCAGTGCGTACTTACTGCCCATGATGCTCCGCAAGGCCTCCACGACGCTCCAGCTGCTCAGGAGAGTGTCGTGCAGGCACCCTATGCTCTGTGCGCGGAAGTCCCGAAAACTTCAAATACCAGTAAGGAGCACGAGCAAGTGGATGGGCCGTCTGGAGCACCATACCGGAACGATACCTGGTTTTAGTTTAATTTAGTTTTTATTGCATTTGTATACCGCCCTATCTCCCTGATGGGACTCAGGGCGGTGCACAGGAAGTAGTAAAAGCAGTAACAATAAATACAGTAAAATAGAATAAAAATAGATTAAATTTAAAACCCTTACTAAAAACTCTAAAAACTATGCCAGGCCGGCCGCATGAAACAAGTGTGTTTTTAATGTCCGGCAGAAGAGGCGCAGGCCCGTGATTGTACGAAGGTCGGGGGGCAGGTCATTCCAGAGGGCGGGGCCTGCCACAGAGAAGGCTCTTTCCCTGGGGGCCGCCAGGCAGCATTGTCCGGAAGACGGCATCCTAAGGAGGCCCTCCCTGTGGGAGCGGACAGGTCAAAGGGAGGTATGTGGTAGGAGGCGGTCTGGAAGGCACCGGTATGCCCGTACTTGGACATACCAGTCGTAACCCACCACTGGTGCCTGCACAGAAGTGTTCCATGTGTGAGCGCGCCCGAACCAGTAATAAAAAAAATTAGCAACTCACCTCTGATCAACATGCTCCAAGTATGCTCAGTACTACAAGGAGCCAATCCATAAGCAGAACGGAGTAGCAAAGCCGACAATGTGAAGATGTCATATTTAATTTACTCTATAAGCCTGAAGACCTTGAGCCAGCCACTTTCCCCCAGCACTGTGAAGGAGGCAATGGCAAAAATCATTTCTGAAAAACCTTGCCAAGAAAACTGTGAGGACTTGTCCTTGGTAATCCCTGAGCATCAAACATGACTGAATGGAATAAAAAGTAGCACAAAGGCATAAATGCAGACGAACAATTCATTCAGTCCCTGTGGGGAGAGGGAGCGGTTTACAAATTTAATAAAATAAATAAATAAAATAATAAATTTAAATTATACGCATGCTAACAAAGAATGAAAGAGCAATCTATTTACTTGGCACAATACTGCCTATAAGCCAACATTTATATCGGGGTAGTCAACCTTTTTATACCTACCGCCCACTATCGTATCTCTGTTAGTAGTAAAATTTTGTAACCGTCCACCGGTTCCATAGTAACGGTGATTGATAAAATAGGGAAGTTAATTAAATAAAAAAAAAGGAAAAGTGCTTCAGTATCGGACAAAACCCCTACCGCCCACCATGAAAGCTGGAACGCCCACTAGTGGGCGGTAGGGACCAGGTTGAGTACCACTGATATAGATAGATAGATAGATAGATAGATAGATAGATAGATAGATAGATAGATAGATAGATAGATAGATAGATAGATAGATAGATAGATCAGGGTTAGTCAACCTTTTTATATCTACCGCTCACTTTTGTATCTCTGTTAGTAGTAAAATTTTCTAACCGCCCACCGGTTCCACAGTAATGGTGATTTATAAAGTAGGGAAGTCAATTAAATTTAAAAAAGGAAAGTGCTTCAGTATCGGACAAAACCCCCACTGCCCACCATGAAAGCAGGAACACCCACTAGTGGGTGGTAGGGACCAGGTTGACTACCACTGGTTTATATCATTGGTGTCTGTGATATCTTAGAAACTTCCAATCATTTCATTTTTCACTGAACAATTTCTATTACTAGACAGGTGAGAAAAAAGGAGGCAGCAGATCCAACTCTGTGGCTATGTTTGGCAGCTAAAAACACTCCAGGATGTCAAGGACTAAGGTATAACAATACCATATTTTTACAGAAACCGCTGTAGCAGGCTCATTGATGACATTTAGGATGTAATTTCCTGATGGGGAGGTCAGGTTTGCATTGCTATATTACTCATATTTGAATGGATTATCTTTGTCTAGGTCACATGAGGGTGTAGTCCGATGTAGCCCTGAGTGCATAATCCTCACATAGTATAGAGCACAATGGATGAGAAAATATGCTCAGTGGAATTATTTCTGGCTCAAGGAAGTTAAAGTTGACACTTTTCACTATGAATCATTGAATTATGGGATTTTCAGTCCCAACTTCATGCTAGGACAAACCATCTTCTGATAACACAACCATCCTGTTTGGGAAGTTTCTATGGTTTGCAGAAGAAATTGCTTTTATTGTAGTAGTTTTATTATGACTAATTTATTTCATTCCATTTCAATGAATGGCTCCTATGTTATAACTGAAAGCCAGTAATCAAGATCATGGCATATTTATATTGCACTTGTATCAATGAGAAAAATAAATTGTCTTGTACTTTTTAAAGGCTAAATGCCTTCATTCTAAAGGTCTATGGAGATCTCAATCATCCAGGTCATGGTTGTCCCAAAGATGTTTTTTTTTTCAGGAGGTAACTGGACTTTCTTGTTTTTCTTTGAAGACATTTCACTTCTCATTTAAGAAGTTTCTCCAGCTCTGACTTCAGTTCCATTCCCCAGCATCCAGTCAGAGCTGAAGAAGTTTCTTTGATAAGAAGTGAAAGTCTTCAAGGAAAAACAAGAAATTGCCTCCTGAAAAAATACCTTTGGGTCTTCCTTATGAAGCTTCCTCAACAACATTTCATAATTCCACATTAAAAGTTACTAGGGATATGGCTACTAGCGGATACAGCATCAATGGATGCAAATTTAGTCCCAAATTTCAACATTTTGAATATTGGGACAACATATAGTAATGGAGCTTTAAGTTCAACTGATATTGTTGGAGATCAAGAATACAACTCTTCATATTTCCTCATGTTTGGAACATAATGGAGTTGCTCCCTTCTTATTGTCTAGTTCAGATTTGCCTAGTGTTACATTTTTCAACCTCAACTTTTTTAGAAATGTTGATTTCAACTCCAGAATTCCTTAGCCAGCATGCTAGCCACAGAATTCTGGGAGCAGACGTTCATACTTTAAAAACATGTTGAGGTTGAGAAACATGAGTTTAGTGGAATAAGTGGTTTCTTAGTTTCTTCTTCTTAATTTCATCAGATGTAAGGTGATGGGGGGGAGATGTACTTTTAGACTTGAAAGATTCTGTTAATGTTTTTTTGGTTTTTTTTGCTTCAAGATGGCGGCGCGCTTAGGCGCAGCGGCTTTGAGCTCCTGGTGTCACAGCAGACTTTTCCATCAAAAACTCGCTTTGAACCTACTGTGAATTATTGAGAAACAAACATATCAACTGGTTGTGACACATCAGTTAAAGAAAGAAAGGATTACTCGGATTTTTTTAGGACAAGTAAGAAAAACAAGTTTCAGGCAGAGAAATCCTCAAGATGACGCCTAGATCTGGGTAGTGGAGAATTTTTAAAACCTAGGTTGTATCATAAACAAAGCCTTGATGAAACAATGATCGCAGATTCTTCACGAAGTTTATGTTCTGTAACGGTGGCACCATCATTATCTCTTGGGAATATACAAGGGCAACTGCAAGAATTGAAATGAAGAAGCGGAGAGCACCACCCCTACCAGTAATTCCATCCTTTTCTGTTGGGAAAAGGTGTCGAGGCTGAAAGCTGTCACCACTTCTTCTGGCAGGGAGTTCCATAGACCCTTGATCCTCTGGTTGAAAAAGTACTTCCTCTTATTTGTTGGAGGTCTAGTTATCAAAAGTTTCATGGAGTGCCCCCTAGTTTTAGTGTTGTGCGATAGGGAAAACAGTTTTTCCTTTTCTACTTTGTCCACACCGTGCATTATTTTGTAGACTTCAATCAGGTCACCTCTCAGGCGCCGTCGTTCTAGAGTGAAGAGGCCCAGCCGTTGCAGCCTCTGATGGTAAGGAAGGTGTTCCAGATGGTAAGGAAGGTGTTCCAGGTGTATCCAGAAGGGTATAGCCTACTCTAGTCTAAGTACGATAGGAATTGCAGTTTTATGCTTATGAAGGATACCAAGTTGAGGAAGGCAGAGCCAGACGGACTCTCTCAACAGAGTTACTTTCGGCACCTTAATGTGATTATTCAATGTGCAGCTCTGACCCCAGACTGATTTTACTAAATGAGCTGGTCACTGGGGCATGCCGGTGAATTAAAATAAATTGTTAGCATATCAAGAATGTAAATCCCTTTTCCTGTTTTTCAGTTTGACAGGAATGACTGCTGGAGCCTGATGTTTTCCTCAGCATGAAATAAGTCATCCCGGAAACTGACTGCATTGTTGTTGTACATGAAAATGGTTCAGGGTGGGGAAAAGGAAAAAAAACCCCTCCAAAACAGAACCAAATAATTGTTCCTGTCTCCAGAGGTTTAAAAATAGTTCCTTGAAGTTGCTGGTGTATATTTATGTAGCTTCAAATCACTTACTGGCAAGGCAAAATGGGACAAGGTTCAAATGGAAACAGCTTTATTTAGAAGAGGAAGAGTTAACAATTATAGTGTTAACTTTTCCCCTTCTAAATATATCGTCGTCGCTTTTTATTTAACCTGCTGTACTATTTTTTTTAAGCTGAGTTGCAAGAGTCTAGATGGCAGCAAATTAGTTGTTAGCAAGCGTTATTCTTACTTTAGAAGTAAGGTTCTTTGGAGATGCAGACTGCCTATTTTGCTAGAGATTTACTGCTTCTTTATTTACAACTAGCCGTTCCCGGCCACACGTTGCTGTGGCCCAATCTGGTTAAATGGCCAACCAATCTGTGTGTGGATCTACACCTGCACACACAAACACGTACACACAACCACCGTATAACCCCCAACCTACCTACCTACTGTATTACTCCCTCTCTCCCTCTATCTATCTACCTACCTACCTATTGTATTTCCCCCTCTCTCCCTCTATCTATCTACCTATTGTATTTCTCCATCTCTCCCTCTATCTACCTATTGTATTTCTCCCTCTCTCCCTCTATCTACCTACCTACCTACTGTATTTCCCCCTCTCTCCCTCTACCTACCTACCTACCGACATACCTACCTACCTACCTACCTACTGTATTTCTCCTTCTCTCCCCCTACCTACCTACCTACCTACCTACCTACCTTACCTACCTACCTACTCCCTTTCTCCCTCTCTCCCTCTATCTACCTACCTACTGTATTTCTCCCTCTCTATCCCTTTACCTATCTACCTATTGTATTTCCCCCTCTCTCCCTCTACCTACGTACCTACCTATCTACCTACCTACCTACCTACCTACCTACCTACCTACTGTATTTCTCCTTCTCTCCCTCTACCTACCTACCTACCTACCTTACCTACCTACCTACCTACTCCCTTTCTCCCTCTCTCCCTCTATCTACCTACCTACTGTATTTCTCCCTCTCTATCCCTTTACCTATCTACCTACCTATCCCTCTATCCCTCTACCTACCTACTGTATTTCTCTCTATCCCTCTACCTACCTACCTACCTACCTACCTACCTACCTACCTACCTACCTACCGCATTTCTCCCTCCCTCTCTCTATCCCTACTGTATTTCTCCTTGAATCTTATGGACAGAGTATTATGTCATCCTTTAGGACATAATAGCTGTGGCCCACTGCTCTCTCTGTATCCATCTACCTACCTTTTTTACAATTTTTTACATTTCCGTTGCGTGTACCTGGCACAGGTGTGACATCTACACAATCTATATATATCATTGGTGCCGTATTTGAAAGGAACGATCGGTGCAGTACTTTTGGAGATTAGCGGTTTTGAACAAATTCATAGTTACATTTTTATTTATATAGATGACTTATACACTATAGGAGTAAGAGGAAGCATACATCACTCACACGTTTGGCTCACTCATAATCATTGCTTTTTTACCTTCCTTATACAGTAACATTTGAAGTGGAACTTTCACATTTACATTTCTTCAAAGGTAGGTGAGGTGTATCTGGATTAGGTGAAAAAAAACTTATTTTTTTTTTAAATTAGGGGAGTTATGTCAACTTTTCCCCTTAGATCCTTGAAAAAATGTTGAAAGGAGGAAGCCTGATTAATTCCATATTCTCCTCCCTCCCCAAGTTATTACCATTTTACATCTTTTGAAGGCAATGTGGCAATGCAGCAGTGTTTTCCCCACCTGCAATTGTACACCAGTCCCCCTGCCTTCTCTTCTCTTCTCCCCTATTACAGCTTAGTTAAAAGACTACTGCAATGCCTTTTTCCTTCTTCAAAAGAATGAATGATAGATATTGGACAAGTAAGCCACTCCAATCAAAGTAAAGACACTTCACTATAAAAGTGTTTGTTCTTTTCTGCTTTTTTTCAGTTCATCCCCCATAGTATGTTTTGCACTTACAAAGATATTTATATTCCAACAACTCATCACATAAATGTTTATGATTCACTCTTATTTCTTTTGTTCAAATGTACAAACATGCATTATTCCCTTAGTCAGTTGCTTGGGGGCAGGTTGGAGTTTTTAAAATATTGCTGGAGTTAACAATAAAAAAAGAACTAAACCAGCTTTATTAGGCCATATTGAAATCACTTTGTTTCGTCACATAGATAATACTTTCCCCAAAATTAATGTTCTGCAATAATGTAGAAGTTTTGTTGTCTTACTTTGTCTTTTCTTCCAAAAAGAACATCCTGTGTTTCAAATTTCTAGAACTGGCTTATGAACAGAAGAGAATGAGAGAATTTTAAAAAAATGCCATGCAAATGTGTGAAGAATTACATAGATAATTATTGTATGGTTACTGTACATATATTTGATATTGGAGGAGGTCCCTAAAAATATCATGAATAGCCAAGGAAAGGGAAAAAAATGGATCTTAGAGCAAATCAATCCAAAAATCTTGTCATATTTTGGGCACCTAACTCTCTAGAGAAGTGTATAATGCGGGAAGAGACACAGAGATGACAAAAGGTGAATGGACTGACTCACCTGTATATACAGGTGAAACTTGAAAAATTAGAATATTGTGCAAAAGTTCATTTATTTTAGTAATGCAACTTAAAAGGTGAAACAAATATATAAGATAAGATTCATTACATGCAAAGCAAGATAGTTCAAGCCGTGATTTGTCATCATTGTGATGATTATGGCTTACAGCTCATGAAAACCCCAAATCCACAATCTCAGAAAATTAGAATGTTACATGCAATCAATAAAACAAGGATTGTACATAGAACAACATCGGACCTCTGAAAAGTATAAGCATGCATATGTACTCAGTACTTGGTTTGGGCCCCTTTTGCAGCAATTACTGCCTCAATGTGGCATGGCATGGAAGCTATGAGCCTGTGGCACTGCTGAGGTGTTATGGAAGACCAGGATGCTTCAATAGCGGCCTTCAGCTCTTCTGCATTGTTCGGTCACATCTCTCTCATCTTTCTCTTGGCAATGCCTCATAGATTCTCTATGGAGTTCAGGTCAGGCGAGTCGAGTTTGCTGGCCAACCAAGCACAGTAATCCCACGATCATTGAACCAGGTTTTGGTGCTTTTGGCAGTGTGGGCAGGTGCCAGGTCCTGCTGGAAAATGAAGTCAGCATCCCCATAAAGCTCATCTGTGGAAGGAAGCATGAAGTGCTCCAAAATCTCCTGGTAGACGGCTGCGTTGACCCTTTGTAATTTTGTAATTTGATCACAAATTACAATGCTTTTGATTTGACACCTTCATTTGACATTCTTTATGATAGTTGTCTGTCTGTCTATCTGTCCTAGGGATGACAAATTTGTGTTGTCACAGCAGCATCATATGATGTATTGGGACTTTTCCCCCCTTTGCTAAACCAGGCATGGACATGGCCGGTGAATGACGCATCCAGCCTGTGGGCCACAAATTTGATAGCCCTGGTCTATCCTTACACAAAGTAAAAATAATTTCTTTTGGTATACTTGGTTACGTAAGTGTTCCTCGTGTATTTCATGCAGTTGTCAAGGTTCCAATAATATATCCCATTCAACGGGAACTCTGAGGCAGGGGATTTTCTCAAATGGCATTTTATTGGGACATATGAAATTGGCACATTCCTGGTGGGGGAAAAAAACAGCTCTAAGTTCCCACCAGTTTTCTACCAAATTAAAAGTAAAACTTTAGTAAAAGTAAAAGTTCCCCAGTCACATGGTCCAATCAGCATACATGCTAGTTGCTAGGTGACCTCAGTTTCCACCTTTCGAACACCAGCACCAGTGGTGGGTTCCGACCAGTATGCCCTGATACAAGCATACCTGTGCCTGTTGGGAGCACCAAGTACTGCTCCGGTATGGTGCTCTGGAGGGCCCAACCACCCAACCTCACTCCTTACCAGCATTTGAAGTTTTCGGGCCTTCCGCGCAGGCACAGGGAGCGCACAGCACCTCTGCAATGCTCCGCCGAGCAGCTGGAGCATTGTGGAGGCATCATGGGTGATAAGGATGCATGTGTGCGTTGCACACATTTATCCTTATCACCCACGATGCCTCCACGATGGAGGCATTGCAGAGGCGCTGTGCGCTCCATGTCCCTGAAGCAGGGGGAGTAGAGACCAGTGGTGGGTTTCTGCAGGCTCGCACCTACTCGCAAGAGCCGGATGGTGAAATTTAGAGAACCGGTGAGAGGGGGTTCCACCGGCGGACCCAGAAGTAAGTCTGGCCTGCCGCTGCCGGTAACCCACTGGGAAGGAAAGGAAAGGAAGGCAGAAAGTAAGAAAAGAAAGAAAGAAAGAAAGAAAGAAAGAAAGAAAGAAAGAAAGAAAGAAAGAAAGAAAGAAAGAAAGAAAGAAAGAGAATTTATCATCACAATTGAGCCCAAAATTTTGGTTGCTAAGCAAGAGCGTTGTTAAATGAGTTTCACCACATTTTACAAGTTGGCCACTCCCACCCTGTCACATGACTGCCAAGCCACGCCCACAAAATAGGCCACACCTAGATAGTAGGTTCTAAAAAAATTTGAAACCCACCACTGGTAGAGACCTCCCTAGAGAAAACTACCAAAATAAAATGGCCACAGTTTAGCCAACTTCAGTATTATTTAGGACAGAACTGTATTTGTTTGGTCATCAATATATCTCAAGGTTAGATTCATTTTTACATTTTTTTGTAATTGAAACAAATGGAAACTCGTCTAGTCAGTAACAGCTTTAAAGAGAAAGGCATTAACCTCTCATTTTATAATGGGCTAGTGTGATCCCATAAGGAGGCTCTAATTTCACTAGAATGACACTGTTGGTTTACTGCTGGGAATGTTCCTTTATGACAGATTGTTGCTACGTCTGATTTAATGATGGGGTCATGCCTTTCTAGTAATGTTTTTGAAATCTGAGATTGTTAATTGAACAAAGGTAATCATCATACTGACAGTATCAATGGGACACAAAGGAGGTTAACAAATCTCTTTGCTAATCTGAAGATCACGAGTCAACTTCATAACGCCACTTTAACTCTGAGAAATTAGACAAAGTTAGATCATACCCATTTGATGGAAGGATGCCTCACTGATCCATATTAACCATGCATATCCTCATAAACATTAATGGAATTGCTTTGGATAAATGCAGAACTGGTTCAGATACCACCACATTCCTCCTCAGGTGGTAGAAATGCAAACACATGCCTCCTCCATGGAGTTAGTAAGACAGCCACCTGGAATGTTTATTTATCTAATTTATATAGTCACCCCTCTGACTAAAAGAGCTTAGGGTAGTGTACAACAAAGGTAAAAATAGTGAATAAATGCTTAAAAACCACTTATTATTAATTGTAAAAATTTTTAAAACCCATTAAAACTGGATTTATCCTTCCTTCCTTCCTTCCTTCCTTCCTTCCTTCCTTCCTTCCTTCCTTCTTCATATAAGTGGGAAAATCACACACATGAGCAAATCATGTATACAGATGTGGAAATTTGCATTCTATATCCATCACTTGAACACTGGAATACAGTAGTAAACATCTGCACTGTACAAAAATCACCTTAAATGAGGTATGGAATGAATGAAACGGTTTCCTGTTGTGGATTGTGTGGAAGTTAGAAAGAAACATTATTTTGTTTCTGGCCCTAATGCTGTAGTGATATTGTCCAGTTAACTAGCAAACAAAATGAAGTTGACCATATGAAAAATAGATGAGGTATTTTACAGTGGAAGTTAATGCTGTGGAATGGCTGCACCATTGAACAATATACAAATTTGGAAGTCTTGTATCTTGACGTAACCTTTTCCCCAGCTCCTTTGGTTTCAAGAGTTTAGTGATAGCCACCAACCATACCATACTTATGAGAATTGAACAGTTCAGGGTCAGTCAAATTGAGATGTAAATCCAGGCTCCCATGATTGAACTTCCAACCTTACCTGCTACCCATATGTCAATTTCCTGGCACACAGCCCCAGGACCAGAGAGTAATCTTACTTTTAACATAAACGAAATAAATAAAAACTACTCTTTTTTGACAGCTAATAATTTATTTCCAAGTCTCCAAACTTCTGACCTTTTCTTGCAGGCATTTTTGAATGTTTGTTTCCGTGTACCACAGAAATCATTGCTGGACTTACTGATGTGATGTTACGTAATTACCAGCACCAATGATTCCTGACAGTTTACGGATGTCTTTAAAGCTGGTTGAGGAAAGACCAAAAAAACAACAACCAGACATCCATTTCCTAGCTTTTTAGCAACTGGGAAACAAAAGGATTTTTCTATCACCAAGTCTTGTAAATGTGAAATATTGGATAAGATTATACATATATGGATGAAAAATGGAAAGGAAGATCAATGTTGCCTTGAAAATTACATTGAAATGTTAGACGGGGTATTTACAGCAACACTTTAAGAATATTAAAAAGATGTCTCTATTTTGCTCAGGGTGGAGATATTGCATGCTTAAAGGAGTCTTGAAATGCGATCATACCCTAAATGAATACAGTTTGTGAAATGTCTAGGGAATGGACCACCCATGAATACCCACAATTATATATTCAATAGGATTCATTGGAGCAAAAATACCATCTGAATTGACTAACAGATAGTCTATAAACATGAAGAGAGAGATGAGTTTCTCCAAAATTAGGAGAATTTGTGGAGTGGGGGGGATTAAGTGAGATGTGGGGATCTTCTCCAGCTGTTTGTACCACACTTAGTTTCCAGTGTGTAGCTAGATAAAGAGCTACAGTTCCCAGTACAGCTCAGTACAACTAAGTGTTCTCAAAGAAAGATTTATTTATAAGAGACCAAAGATGGCATTTAATTGCACTATTCTTGATCTCTGGCTCTGATCAGAAGAACTGAATATAACTATTTATTATTACCCTTTTGTATAAACATCCATCTGTGGGCATTCTATTCAGAAAGGATAAAAATAGCAATACTTGTGCAAGTTAAATCGCCTGGGAAAAGAAAAGCTTACACATTATATTTAGATAAATGGTAGCAATGATACAGTATGAACCGGAGAAAAAATCCTTGCTATATGCTGAGGGACCAAACTGATTCCAATACGAAATAACCGATCATAGATAAGTTACATCAAAAAGTTACACAAGGGTGCTATATTGGTTGAATGCTCTTATAAACATTAACTCTAAAAATCCCTAGCACTGAATATTTGTCCCATATCATGTGCGGGCATTCCTCTGTCCCAGGGATTTTAGATTTTCTATCTTCATTGCACACCGTAGAACAGTGTTTCTCAGTCTTGGCAACTTTAAGATATATGAAGATAGGCTTAAGATACAGAAGGATCTTGACAAACTTGAACATTGGGCACTATCTAACAAAATGAAATTCAATCGTGAAAAAAGTAAGGTTCTACATTTAGGCAAGAAAAACAAAATGCACAGGTACAGTATAGGTGGTACCTTGCTCAATAGTAGCAACTGTGAGAGGGATCTTGGCATCCTAGTGGATAACCATTTAAATATGAGCCAGCAGTGTGCAGCAGCTGCCAAAAAAGCCAACACAGTTCTAGGCTGCATAAACAGAGGGATAGAATCTAGATCACATGAAGTGTTAATGCCACTGTATAGTGCCTTGGTAAGGCCACCCTTGGAATACTGCATACAGTTTTGGTTCACCACGATGTAGAAAACACGTGGAGACTCTGGAAAGAGTGCAGAGAAGAGCAACCAAGATGATTAGGGGACTGGAGGCTAAAACATATGAAGAACGGTTGCAGGAATTGGGTATGTCTAGTTTGATGAAGAGAAGGACCAGGGGAGACATGATAGCAGTCTTCCGATATCTCAGAGGGTGCCACAAAGAAGAGGGAGTCAAACTATTCTCCAAGGCACCTGGGGGCAGGACAAGAAGCAATGGGTGGAAACTAATCAAGGAGAGAAGCAACTTAGAATTAAGGAGAAATTTCCTGTCCGTTAGAACAATTAACCTCTGGAACAGCTTGCCTCCAGAAGTTGTGAATGCCCCAACCCTGGAAGTCTTTAAGAAGATGTTAGATAGTCATTTGTCTGAAATGGTATAAGGTTCCTGCCCACGCAGGGGGTTGGACTAGAAGACCTACAAGGTCCCTTCCAACTCTGCTATTGTATTGTATTGCATTGTACTAGATAGATATAGATATAGATATAGATATAGATATAGATATAGATATAGATATAGATATAGATATAGATATAGATATAGATATAGATATAGATATAGATATAGATATAGACGTTTTTACATATGAATAAAAGGAAAAATAGATAAATGGACTAAATTTAACAAGAATTAAAATAGATATATATATATATATATATATATACATACATATATAGATAGATAGATAGATAGATAGATAGATAGATAGATAGATAGATAGATAGATATAGATAGATAGATAGATAGATAGATAGATAGATATAGATAGATAGAAAGAGAGAGAGAGAGAAAGAAAATAAAAGATAAAGAAAAAAACAGAAAAAGAAAATAAATTGGGTTTCTGACTCCCCAATTTTATACATCTGCTTATTTCCAACATTTGTAGACATTTACTGTATATGCCCTCACTTTTGTGAGATCAAATTTAGCAGCTAATAATAAAAGTAGAATCAATTTCTTATGTCAATGTGTGTGCTTTAGGAAAACTGAATAATAAACCACTAACAAGGATTGTCAAATATTACTGGAAGTTTTTATTGATTTCTCCAAAACCTTTTGATTAAAAGGAATCTCTAACTGCATACTGTCACCAGCAACATCAAGGATTGGCTCAGAAGCATGCCAACACAACTTAAAATTGTAAGTAATAGTTTTTAAGAAGGGAAATTCACTTTCAGTCCTGAAAACCAACCAAGGATTTCTTTATCTCTAGACCAACCTATATCCCCCAAGGGAATTGTGGGAAAAATTAAGAGGATGTATTTATGTTCTCTCTTATATGTAAATCTTCTTCAGGGAATCATTCTTCTCCCATTCCTCTGCTTTATTATTGCCTATCTATATTGCAATGTGATTGTTGGACTTAACAACAGCAAATAAAATCCTCAGTTATCAGTTATTTTTAGCTAGAAAGTTCCTAAAAATAAGTCTGCATGTGGAACATTTGCATACAAATCAGGATATATTTGGGCAAATTGACTAAAGTGTCATAGATCAGAGCTGCATTTCAATGAGATCTATATACAGAATCTTGCATGCCGAAAGAAAGGAAAAGGGTTAGATGAATGGATTTATGTGAAATATGGACTACATGAGAAAAAAAATGATTAGTAGATATTTTGATGGCTATCTAATTGATATTATAATGGAAGATAGTATACTTTTCAATAATGATGGATATTATTGCATATATGTTTCTATAAGTAAGTAAGAAAAACAAGTTTCAGGCAGAGAAATCCTCAAGATGACGCCTAGATCTGGGTAGTGGAGAATTTTTAAAACCTAGGTTGTATCATAAACAAAGCCTTGATGAAACAATGATCGCAGATTCTTCACGAAGTTTATGTTCTGTAACGGTGGCACCATCATTATCTCTTGGGAATATACAAGGGCAACTGTAAGAATTGAAATGAAGAAGCGGAGAGCACCACCCCTACCAGTTATTCCATCCTTTTCTATTGGGAAAGCTGAGAGAGAAGAAAAAATGCCAAGTGCGATTCCTCAAAGTTCATTGCAACAAGAAACAAAAAAGAAAAAGAGACGTGCTCCTCTTCCACCAACTCCTAAAATGCCAAACAGATTTGAAGAAATGGATAATAAAAGACAAAGTACAATTGATCCTTTTCAACTGTCATTTGTCGGCCATTTTATTTCAACTGTCATTTGTCGGCCTTTTCATTTGCCTGGAGAGAGATTCCTATTGTGGCTATCACTGCTTTCTGTATTCCACCTGGCGCTCAAACCAATTTCATTGTAATTTTATTATTACAATGACAATAAAGATGATGATGATGATTATTATTATTATTATTATTATTATTATTATTATTATTATTATTATTATTATGCACATTATTATAATGATTGGGATGATGTTTATATTTTAACATGTTGGACACCTAGAAAACACACTGTTCAATATAAAAATGGAATTTGTGATATAAAAAAAGAACCGGGACAGAAACAAATATGAGAAGGGAGGGAGGGAGGGAAGGAAGGAGGGAGGGGAGAAGGAAAGGAAGAGAGGGAGGGAGGAAGAGGGGAAGGGATGGAGGGAGAGAGGGAAGAAGGAAAGGAAGAGAAAGAGGAAGGGAGGGAGGAAAGAAGGAAAGGAAGAAAGGGAGGGGGAAGGCGGGAGGAAGGAAAGAAAGGAAGGAAGGAAGGGAGAGAGGGAGGATAGAAGGAAGAAATGAAGAAAGAAAGAAAGGAAGGAAGGAAGGAAGGGAGAGAGGGAGAGAGGGAGGATAGAGGGAAGAAATGAAGAAAGAAAGAAAGAAAGAAAGGAAGGAAGGAAGGAAGGAAGGAAGGAAGGAAGGAAGGAGTTGGTCTCCTACGCTGAAAAGCTAGTGAGTCAATTTCATTATTTTTGCAGAGATATTTAATATGAATACATGAATCCCTGCCCTTCAGTGCTGTCCCTACTCTTTGCAATAATTTCTGCTAGGGAGCAATTAAGCTTCAGTTAGTGATCAGAGATTGCTTGACAGCCTGCCAAAGGATGCTCATCTCTCAATTACTGGCAAAAGGATATAAAAATGGCATTACTTTGAATATAGCAAATACACACAACAGAGTTATGAAACGGTGGCTTGTGCAAAAAGGGCTTTTTTTTTTTTTTAAGGAAAGAATAGTCCTTTCAAGCAAGACTGAAAAGCATTCGTATTGTTCAATCATTCGGTCTATTTCTTCTTGTGGCTATATTAATCGATACCTACCAAAATATTTCCCCAAATATAATGTCTGACGGATCAAATATCTCTTATCTTTGATATATTTCCACTGCATCATTTGGTAACGTGGCATCAAAAAGCAACATCTTGTTAAAGAAAGACTAGGGGAGACATGATAGTAGTGTCCCAATATCTCAAGGGTTGCCACAAAGAAGAAGGAGTGAAGCTATTCTTCAAAGCATCTGAGGGTAGGACAAGAAGCAACGGGTGGAAACTAATCAAGGAGAGAAGCAACTTAGAACTGAGGAGAAATTTCCTGACAGTGAGAACAATTAATCAGTGGAACAGAAGTTGCCTCCAGAAGTTGTGAATGCCCCAACACTGCAAGTCTTTAAGAAGATGCTGGAGAGCCATTTGTCTGAAGTGGTGTAGGGTTTCCTCCCTAGGCAGGGGGTTGGACTAGAAGACCTCCAAGGTCCCTTCCAACTCTATTCTATTCTTATTTATTCTTTTACCTCTTCTACTCTCCTCACCCTCTGGAGATATTAAAAAGAGGAGCAGCAGTCCCCAGACAAATAATTCCTGTAGCTATATTCGTTCACTTCATCTCTTGGGTGGTACAACAGGGTTAGGCATGGAAGGCCGTATCTCCTCATCTTCACACATGATCGCCTGCATTTTGTCTCTGACCAGCCCAGTGGTGAGAATTTAGCCCAGCAACAAAAATTGCTCCCACCCAAAGGAGAAGGAAAGAATGCAAGAGCGTGATGTGAAAGCTGCTGGGGAAAGTATGATTCATTTTCATTTCTGTGAAGTTCAACACACTGGAACAGATTTTTCGCTATCCAAATAAGACATATTGTGTATGTGTGTGTTTGTTTCTCTCTGTGTCAGTTCTCCTGGCCCTTTGTTGTCAGCTATAACATTGTCATATTCTTAGTCACTGTGAATCAGCTTTCTTTCTGTTGCTTAGCAGAGTGCACCAGACTTATTTTATTTTATTTTATTTCTCAAGCCCAGGAAAATTTAAACAATCGTTATTGCTTTTGAAAGACCACTGACCCTATTAGGAACATGCAGGACCAGGTGGTCTTTAGCATAAATGGATTTTTAGTCAATGGATTTAAAAAAAAACACACAGCAACATTTCTCGCTAAAGTGCTGTATTTTGATCCCTGTGGAAAGTATTGCATCTCTAATCAGATAGGAAATAAGAGCCGCTCTCTACGGGGGCTCTGAAGAACTTGGGGACAGCGGGGAAGTAACAGAAAAGGGAAGTGGCTATTCTACAAATCAGTGTACACTATTATATAAAAACAGGCTCAATGGCTAAGATGCTGAACTTGCCGATCCGAAAGGTCAGCAGTTCAGCGGTTCGAATCCCTAGCGCTGCGTAACGGAGTGAGCTCCCGTGACTTGTCCCAGCTTTGGCCAACCTAGCAGTTTGAAAGCATGTAAAAATGCAAGTAGAAAAATAGGAACCATCTTTGGTGGGAAGCCTTTGGCGTTTAGTCATGCTGGCCACATGAACATGGAGACGTCTTTGGACGGAGCTGGCTCTTCGGCTTTGAAACAACTAGCACATATGTGCGAGGGGAACCTTTACCTTTATTAAATAAAAGGAACAGATTCTAAGACATCCGTCAGATATCTGTATCAGGAATTTTAATTTTCTGTGCTGTGGGATGAGGCATAATGCATATTTTAATCTCTGCAGCTTAATTGACTGCTGATTTTAATTTCTATTAATTTCTAGTTCCATTTTAATTGATAGATACACTACTTAAGCTGCTTTTGTTAAACATTGCCCTGATAACAGTTAGCTAGAAGGCAGCTAATAAATCTTAAATAAATAAATAAAATGAATAAAAAGAGGTTTAACGGAATACTGTGAGTGGCAAAATATCTACAAATGATTTAATAGCTTCCTACTCGATAAATCTAACCGGATTAATTTTGATGGTTTAAATAAGTGAATACAAATATATTTAATTTGTCACATAATGGCCATTAATATTTATTGTTGAAATGTATTTGATACAATTGTACCTGCAAATCCTTTTTTCAACTGGGCGTATGTTAAACACAGTTCAGGCAGTCCTTGACTTACAACAGTTCATTTAGAGACCGTTTAAAAGTTACAATGACACTGAAAAAGTGACTTACGACCGTTTTTCACACTTATGACCATTGCAGCACCCCCTTGGTCATGTGATCAAAATTCAGATGCTTGCAACTGACTCATACTGATGGCAACTGACTCATACTTATGATGGTTAAGAACATAAGAATAGCCTTGCTGGAAGAGGCCACAGCCCATCCAGTCCAGCCTTCTGTCTCCCACAGTGGCTCCCCATTTGCTTCAGGGTCTTCCCAAGCAGGTGTCTTCACCTGCTTATGATTCCCTGCAAATGGCATTGAGAGATATCCTGCCTATCTCTCCATCAAACCTCCCATTTTGTCTTTCAATAGTTCTGGATGTGAGTCTCTTGCCTCTGCACTGTTCAGTTTCAGTATGAGCCTCTCTGCATTTTAAATTCTGAATATTTAAGATCCTGCATCATGCTTGAAATGAAATATTGCTGAAAGAGAAAATTTGGCATCTGAATATATTAGAGTAACTTTGGAAACGTTTCTGCTATATCACAACGTAAAGAAATAAAAACAATTACAGTAAAAATATAGCTTTCATGTTCTCATTCATAATACGGGATACACAGCCACAGTGGGGTGCCTGTAGACAGTTAACTCCATTTTTTTATACAAATGGACAAGAAACGATTTGATATCTTTATTCAGAAATGATAACGGTAAACGGTATGTGTTAGTTGTTCCCATTTCTAGGGGGGCGGTGCTCATCTCCGTTTCAAAGCCGAAGAGCCAGCACTGTCTGAAGACGTCTCCGTGGTCATGTGGCCAGCATGACTAAACGCCAAAGCCGCATGTTACACTGTTCCCTTCCCACCAATGGTGGTTACTATTTTTCTACTCACATTTTTACATGCTTTTAAACTGCTAGGTTGGCAGAAGCTGGGCCAGGTAATGGGAGCTCATTCCATTACACAGCACTAGGGATTCAAATCGCCGAATTGCCAACCTTTCTGATCGACAAGCTCAGCATGTTAGCCACTGAGCCACTGCATCCCTGGTCAGAAATGATACACGCATACATTTCATAAATAAATAAATAAATAAATTTAATTTGTAAACCGCTCTCTCTCCCCGAAGGGACTCGAGGCGGTGCACAGGGAATTAAAAATACATATACAAACAACAAACATTATAATACAATTTAAAATGAATTAAACCTAGGCCCTGCGCTAAAATCTCAAACTAACTAAAACTAATACCTCTAAAAATCCCTAATAAAATAGTTTGAAATATTCAGCTAGAGGTAATGGGTCAATTAACCCAAGCCGGCCAGGCAGAAGAAGTGTGTTTTTAGTTTTTGACGGAAGGAGCGGAGGTCTGTAGTTGTTCTAATTTCGGGGGGAAGGCCGTTCCAGAGGGTTGGGCCCTCCACAGAGAAGGCCCTTCCCCTGGGCGTCGTCCGCTGGCATAGCCTAGTGGACGGCACCCGGAGAAGTCCCTCTCTGTGGGAGCGAATCGGCCGAAGGGATGTATGGGGCAGGATGCGATCAAAATGTAAGTCAAAATGTCTACAACTACCTGATGACAGCCACATTTCTTCTTATGTGGGACACACACATACACACACCAGTTTACAAATTAGTCACATGACACATCCACCATCTTAACTTTCTGGTCCCTCTCTACAGCTAGCTCTGTACCACTCTCCCCACCCAAAAGACCCCTCATTACTTCCAATTTTTTTTGAAAATCTTAAGTCTTCAAAAACTTTAATTCTTAGGTTAAAATCCTAGAACATTCACATTTTATAAAAGGAAAACTCTGGATTGCAAACCAAGAGTCATTTCTAATTTACTACAACCAATTAATACTGTTTTTCAACTTCCAACTTTTTAACATCATTCATCTACTATTCTTTAATTCCTTAACACTGTTTTATTTTGCCTTTCTTATTTTATCTTATTTTGCCAAATTGATAAGCTTGAGATTTGCCGTATGGTCAGAAGAACCAAGGTGGTTCTTTCCTATAATGAATTTCAAACTGTGCGTACACATTTATTAAATAAATGGGAAGGTTACGTCAATATCAAACACTGAGGATTATAACTTTGAGACAGTCCATTTAGAGATTTTAGAGGTAATTTTCTTTTTTTTTTTAATTTCTGACAACTTTCACAATGAAAAGTAGATGCACTTGTTTGGGTTCTCAGTCTGAAATTGGAAACTACTACATGAGTAAAGATTTTCTGTTACTGACACTTTTTAAAGCAGTACAATTACAGCAATCTATAATCTGATAAAACATAGATGGCAGGTACCTAACTGTGGTTAGCAGCAAAGCTAGAACACTGTGGGAAATAATTTGTCAGCAGTAGCACTAATACAATCTTAACTGCTGAATGTATGTTGTGATGATAAATGGCTGATCTGTCTTTTGACTCAGTTATCTGAGTCCCTTCGGGGAGAGGGGGTGGTCTAGAAGTCCAATAAATAATAATAATAATAATCTGTCCCGCCTTCCAAAAGTTTGACCTGAACAGCAGATGGCACCTAAGTACCTATTATAAGCAAATTGTCTTCAAGAATTTTCAAGCTAAACTGTGCCCTTCCCTTCCTGGAAGCTTGAACTGAAATTATGGAGTGATAGTAGTTGCTAAGTGGTTTCCTAACAAAAACATACTAGCAAAATAAAAGAAAAAAAACCCTACTTCATCTTCAAACCAGTTAAAATAATAATATAATAATAATAATAATAATAATGTTGAATTTATTGACCGCTCCCTCTCCCCACAGGGACTCGGGGCGGTGCACAGGGAAAATAAAAGCAATAAATATACAAAATACATACAAATTTAAAACTAATTCCTGTGCTAAAATCCCTTAACTAAAAATCCCCACTAAATATAAATATAAATATAAATGTATAAATATACATTTGAAAACCCATAGAGAGAGAGACTACCCTAGGCCGGCCAGGCGGAAAAGATGAGTCTTCAATTTCAGGCGGAAGGAGCGGAGGTCCGTGGTCGTTCTAATATCAGGGGGAAGGTCGTTCCAGAGGGCCGGGCCCGCCACAGAGAGAGCCCTTCCCCTGGGCGTCGCCCGCTGACAAAGTCTAATGGACGGCACCCGGAAAAGTCCCTCTCTGTGGGAGCGAATCAGCCGTGAGGATGTGTGAGGCAGGATCCGATCCCGCAGATAGCTAGATGAGTCCAAGCATGATCACTCATTAATTCCATCGGAACATAGAAAATACAAGTGATTTTAGAAGTTTAGCCTAAAGGGTAAAACCATACAAATGTATATTCAATAAATTCTATTAATGGAATGGGCAGGGTAGTAATTGAGTGAAATATTGTTGCTTATGATACCTTTGCAATACAATAGTACGTCCATTCACTCAGAAGTAAATTCCATTGGATTGATGGGAATTCTTCATAAGCAAATATGTCTTGGATTGCTGCTTATATGTCTTTAGCACAGGTCAGTAATACTTTATTATCGATAGACAATTCTGAACCCAAACTGTGATATCCAGTTCCAATAATAGGAATATCTCTGTGTAACTCTAATGGGCAATTTGAATTCCAGACTGTAGTTTTTTAGGGGAGAAATTGGAATTATGATTTATAAAAAATACTATGTGGGACTGAACATGATTAACTGTACTTTAAGACAGAGTGGTGCAAATGGATGCTTAAGAACAGCATTAACCTCTTTCTATCGGTCCATCATAGAAAGTGTCCTCACATATTGTATCACAGTGTGTTATGCTGGTTTAACAGTTGCGGAGAGGAAGGCACTACAGAGAGTGATCAATTCGGCACAAGAAACCATCGGTTGCCCTCTGACATCACTGGATCACATCGCCAGATCTCGCTGCTTTAGCAGAGCAAGGAAGATTCTCAAAGATGATTCACACCCTGGTTGGTATCTCTTTGCCCTTCTACCATCAGGCAGAAGATATCAAAGTATAGCCAGCCGGACAAACAGGTTTAAAGGTAGCTTCTATCCTTGGGCTGTGAGACTCTTAAATTCAACCACAATCACTCCATGCACATGCTAGTTTTTCTTTTTTCTTTTCTTTTTTGTTTCTGTTATAATTTTGCACCAGTGAAGTTAAAACCAATTTCATTGTAATTTTTACAACGACAATAAAGATGATGATGATGATGATGATGATGATGATTATTATTATTAATATCCTTTCAACTCTTCATTCTTTAGGAAGGCAACTGCCATAGGAGCTGTTGTTCCTTCAATTTCTGTAAAAAAGCAAATGCCAAATCTAATTAATGCTAGAAGCTGAATTATTTTTTTTCAATAATTCCACCAAGCTTCTCTACAAGGAATAAGAAAGACGGGCCATTTGATTCTGTGCTACAGGGAGTAAACTTTATTTATATTACACTGCTCTTCTATAGCTCAATAATACGTTGGAACCAGTTTGTACTGGTTTGTGGGAGTCTGTCGTTAAGTGTTTGTGAGTCAGTTGAGAACAGTCAGCCCCAACACCCAGTGTGCTGATCATCTGCTACAACACCGCAGTGGACCTGACAGATCTGGTTCTTAAGCATGTATTAATACAACTGCTACGTTTACCACTCGTTAGCATAATCACTTTGGGTAGGTCTTTAGTTACAAACCTTTAAAAATATCCAGTTTTCTTTGTCCTCAGTGCAAATGAATTAATTAGGTAGACAAATTAAAAATAGACATCGTTTGTCCCAACACAACTTCAATATATTTAATAATTGGCTAGAGGGAAAGCTCTTTGTTTTTCTTTCAGTGTGGCATTAAATAGAAATTTCACATGTCTGTGGTGTAGTAGCTATTTACTAGCTAAGGAATCATCATGTTGTAGTAACATATCACTCTAATTGTGCCCGTCATTTGAACCCAAGCAATTCTACTACATATCATATTAGTATTGTGAATCTATTTTGCATCGGTGGTGGAATGCATAGCTTTCCCCTGCTTTTTCGGAGGGATGAGGGGATGTTTAATTCAGTGTTGACTCCAGGCAACAGTCTGGACAAGGGTCTGTATTTTTCTTGGCAAAATTCTGGAAGTGCTCTGCCATTGTCTCCTTCCTAGGGCTTAATCGTAATGTTAAACTGGCTTTGGTGGCATTTTGATGGCATAGAAAAGACACAGAAAACATTTTCTTAAAGAGTTTTCGCTTCAGTTGTACTGGAAAAATGTCTTATCAGGACATGAACGATGCTTATTTCAGAAATCTGGAAGGCACAGCTTCTATTAATACGGTTTTATACAAACAAATGATGACTTTATCTTCAGGGCATGTTAGTGAGCCATTATCTATAAGCTAAATTAAACCTTAAATAAACATAGAGATTTTCTTGCATGGCATAAAAATAACTTAATAAATGTGGCAACATTTATTTTCCAGGGGCACGACCAGATTTATCCTATGGTTGCCTTTTAAAAAAATAAAAAGTTACTTTCCATAGAAAGTGAGAACCTCCTTCAGACATTCCTTTTTTTGGTCAGGTAACTGAGAGTAGGAGTAGGAAGGGTGTATCTTCAGCAGCCTGATAGTCATTCAGCAAATAAGCAATAGCAACGACTGTGTTTCTCCTGCTTTCTTCTGTATTTAGCTACAATAAGAAAGGAGTAAAGAAGAACGTAAAGATATGGACCTCTAGGTTCCAGAATAACATTCTCGTGTAAAATATTGGTTACATAACCGAACGGAACAATTTAATGTATGGCAACTTTACTTAATTGCTACTACACACGTTATCGTATAATTCAGCTTTACTCCTGAATGCTGGGTAAAGTTAAATTCCTTCTACACGTGTGAAAAATGTCCTCTGTGTATTTATAGTCAACTACTACTTATGCGAATTTCATTCTATTTAGCATTATAAGCACACA
Source organism: Rhabdophis nuchalis (assembly GCA_039707465.1). Taxonomy (NCBI): domain Eukaryota; kingdom Metazoa; phylum Chordata; class Lepidosauria; order Squamata; family Natricidae; genus Rhabdophis; species Rhabdophis nuchalis. Next base: position 15,061,026 of record CM077656.1, read on the forward strand.
CTTACTCGAATTCTACCCTGTTGAGTAAGCAATTTCTTCTAACAGACCACTGAGATATCATTAATTTTTCATTCTCTGCAGTCACCGTAGCAAAGGCCATCTGTGCTTTGTCTGATAATTTGTCACAACAGTTTTCTTTTTTTCCAAATCCCCTTTCCTCCTTCCCCTGCGTCTTTGTCTTAGATGATGGAAAACATCTTATTTATTTACTGCAGTTAGTTTTGCCACCAAGATGTGTTTTTGATAGATAACGAATTGGTCTTCATTTATTTATCACTACCAGCGGTTGTTCTTGTTAATTAAGCCCACAACAAATTCAAAATAATTTCTGCAGTGTGAGTAAGGTAATCTATATCCATCTCTCTCTCTCTATTTACTATCTTGGGATGCAGCATAATACAATATTTCTAATTTTAAGTTTTAATTCAGATATTATTTTAGGGATGGCAGAATTGATTTTTCTGTGTTAGGATTTCACATCCACTTATGTATGCATCTGCATGGATGTTGCTCCTGTTTTGTTTTGTTTTTAGAAATCTTTCATACATCTGGCTATTAAAAGCTAGACTCTTTTAAAGATTCACTACTGATCTTTCCATAACCTTTTTCATAATAATGATGACTAGTAGAAAATGCAATAAAGATTTAAATGTGCGAATTAAGACACTTTGGATTCCATCTCCTGCATCTTATTCAATAGTATTTGCTTTTTACGTGCCTTGTGAATTGCTAATAATGATTTTAATATTGCTACACAGTAGGATCAGAAAGCTAGAGGAGAATAACAAGGAATTCTCCACTGCTGACTTCACGAAGGTCACCAAAGCATACAGTGCATGGTGTCACACAATAAATAGTAAAATTAATTAGCCTTAGGAAACCAAACCACATGACTCTATGCTTTAATACAGGGGTCCCCAACCCCCGGTGCCGGTCCGTGGCTTGATAGGAACCGGGTCGCAGGGCCAGAGATGACGAGGAGGGAGGAGGGGGCAGCCCCCTGGGCAGAGCGCACGCCGGATGTGGGAGAGCGCAGGCACGGCCGTTCACGCCGTTGGAGACCCTAGAGGGCCAACTTCCCCCCTGCATGCGCATGCGCAGCCGTTCGTGCCGTTGGAGGCCCTAGAGGGCCAAGTGAGCCAACTCCCCCCCCCGGGTGCGCATGCGCCACCTGTTCCCCCTCCCCCCCGCTCCTCCTCTACACCAGCCGGTCCGCAGAATTTTCTTTAAAATGAAACTGGTCCCTGGTGCAAAACAGGTTGGGGACCCCTGCTTTAATACAAAGACTTGTTGCCATGGCAGCCCAAATAGAAGTCTCTTTGCAGCCTTTAAGGCCCCTTGATTCTTTTCATCAGGAATGGCTGTAGGGCATCAAGCTGCAGATAAATTCAACCTAGAGTCTTCCTTGCTTTGAATGTGGTCAGCCACTAACATACAGCTACAAGATTTAATGTCTTGTTCCATGAACCCCACAGTGTGGCTGCAAACTATGATGATGCCAAAATGATGACATGCAAATGATGAGGGGCATCCCTATTGTGTGCCCTCATGGGTGGGTGGGGGATAGCCTGCTAGTATACAGGCCAGCAACCATTTTTTGGAGGTCAGGAATCACTTAGACGTACTCATCGCCCAATATAAATGTGACTACTAGGTGTATTTTCCTTTCTCCATTGTCAATGTGTTGTTTGCCAGATTCTGTTGATTCAACTGCAGCTGTCTGATATGCCTGCCGTGTTTTACTCTCCTATGAACCCCCCCCCCCTATGGTGATTGCTTTCTTTGCAGTGACAGACTCAGCTTCTCACGGCATGCTACTCTGCTTTTACTTTGCTGTCTATTGCAGGTTGTATGACAGTGGGTCTTGCTTATATGCCTCCTTTGCATACAGAATATCCTTGCTGTGAAAACTAGCAAAATGTGTTTATGTTGCATTTCCCCCCCCCCCCCCCGAGCTGCTTTTATACAATAATACAATAGCAGAGTTGGAAGGGACCTTGTAGGTCTTCTAGTCCAACCCCCTGCGTGGGCAGGAACCTTATACCATTTCAGACAAATGGCTATCTAACATCTTCTTAAAGACTTCCAGGGTTGGGGCATTCACAACTTCTGGAGGCAAGCTGTTCCAGAGGTTAATTGTTCTAACTGTCAGGAAATTTCTCCTTAGTTCTAAGTTGCTTCTCTCCTTGATTAGTTTCCACCCATTGCTTCTTGTCCTGCCCCCAGGTGCCTTGGAGAATAGTTTGACTCCCTCTTCTTTGTGGCACCCTCTGAGATATCGGAACACTGCTATCATGTCTCCCCTGGTCTTTCTCTTCATCAAACTAGACATACCCAGTTCCTGCAACCGTTCTTCATATGTCTTAGCCTCCAGTCCCCTAATCATCTTGGTTGCTCTTCTCTGCACTCTTTCTAGAGTCCTCACATCTTTTCTACATCGTGGCGACCAAAACTGGACCAAAAATGTCCAAGTGTGGCATTTTCTACTGTGCTGCTTTTTTATTGTTTGTTAATAAGCCTATCGGTTCTGTTTTATCCTCTTTTTCCCCCAGTTATTTGAGGAGCTTGTTAGACTTCCAGTTCTGCCCCCCTTCATGCCTGTGTTCAACATCACAATCTATTTACAAAAGGGGAAAGCATATGCACACCATGCTTTTATTACGGGACAATCCTGATAATATTTCTCTATCATTATTGAGTCTGAAATAGTATCTCAGATAAATGTACCGTATCTCCATGTTACTTATGTAGTAGAACATTTATGAGAAACCCCTCCCCCTTTTTAAAAAAAAGTTTCACTTCATAGCAAAGGATAGTAATCTTATATGGACCAAAATAAATGGAATTCTCACTGAAAATAGGAATATCATTCCCATTGCCCACTGAAGATGACACTATACATTTTACCAAAAGAAATAGTGTTGTAAAAACATAATTTGCATTGCTCAGCATAATAGTAGGTTGTGATAAATTTGATAAAAATATATTCTTTTTATCATATAAAAAGTCTGAAGCATATGATATGGTGGCCTACATGATCCAAGTATGTCCTTGAATAACTTTGCCTCCAGAAATTGTGAATGCCCCAACACTGGAAGTCTTCAAGAAGATGTTGGATAGCCATTTGTCTGAAATGGTATAGGGCTTCCTGCCTAGGCAGGGGGTTGGACTAGATGGCCTCCAAGGTCCCTTCCAGCTCTGCTATTGTATTGTATTGTAACTTAGGACTTACTCTATGTAATGTTAGAGAAGATAAAATACGATGTACCTCTAGCTGCTGTCAAGAAGATCAGAAGCTACTTCTTCAGAGCCTTTCCTTCGCTCTCCTCTCCCTTTCCCTTCCATCCCTCCCCTCTCCTCCCCAATTTTCTCTTCTCTCCTGCCCTGCCTTTTCCTCTCCTCTCCTCTCCTGCCCTACCCTGCCCTTCTCTTCCTTTCCCTCCTCTCTTCTCTTCTCCTCTCCCCTGCCTTTTTTGGTTTTTTTTTTAACTTTCTTATTTTTTATTCTTCTTCTTCAACTCAAAACTTACAGGTTTTGATTCTGTTGAAAATATTTAACAAGAATTATTGTTTAAAAAATAATAATAATAATTTAAGCCTTACCTGAAACTTTTGACTTTAGAGCCACTCAACACATTTAAAGGGAAATCTACCATTCCTGATCCAAGAACTACTTCAAAGGGTATTCAATTGCTATTGATTTCTTAAAGCATTGCTACCCATTCCATTGACCTGAGGCTTTGGCTTGAGTGGGATATAATTACAATCTATCAATAAAAGAAAAAGGCATTGCTAGCAGTAAGAGGAACAGTCATTTAATGAGAAAGAACTGTGTCTGTTGGAATCAACGGTATTTCATAAAATAACATTCTGTCCCCAGCTGAATGGCTATATAAAAAAGATATGAACTTTTTAATCTCTGAAACAGAGAAGATGGATGGATGGATTGATAAATAGATGCTATAGACAGATAGATAAATAAATGATAGATAGATGACAGGTTGATAAATAGATGATAGATAGATAGATAGATAGATAGATAGATAGATAGATAGATAGATAGATAGATAGATAAAGAAATAGTGTTGTAAAGATAGATAGATAGATAGATAGATAGATAGATAGATAGATAGAGAGAGAAAGAGAGAGAGAGAGAGAGAGATGATAGATAGATAGATAGATAGATAGATAGAGAGAGAGAGAGAGAGAGAGAGAGAGAGAGAGAGAGAGAGAGAGACTGATGATAGATAAATAGATGATAGATAGATGATAGATTGATAAATAAATGATAGATTGTCCAATTCCAAAATTTCAAGCCTGGTGGCATAAGGTGAGCAGAAAAGAGGAGTACTCTTCTCTTGAAATACTTCTGGACTCGCTCGATTGTATTAATGTTCAAAATACAGTGTGGATTCCAGGCAGACAAGCTATATTTGAGAATTGGTCTGGAAAATTTATCTGGAGAATTTATCTGTAGTATAGTCTTGTTACTCTGTGTGCTCACTCTATCTGCTGTTCTTCAGCTCATTCATTCTTCCTTTCTCCTAGGTTACTGTCTTCTTGTGTACAGAATGAGTAGTCTTCTTTGTGAGCCATGGTGGTGCAGTGGTTAGAGTGCAGTACTGGAGGCTAGTTCTGCTGACTGCCAGCTGCCTGCAATATGGCAGTTCAAATCTCACCAGGCTCAAGGTTGACTCAGCCTTCCATCCTTCTGAGGTGGGTAAAATGGGGACCCAGATTGTTGGGGGCAAGAGGCTGACTCTGTAAACTGTGTAGAGAGGGCTATAAAGCACTGTAAAGTGATATATAAGTCTAAGTGCTATTGCTATTGTGTGATTGAGCTGAGAGTATGAACTTGCTTTAAGACAATGGCATATCTAAAGACTATAATATATATGTTTGTTTCGTGCCTTTGAGTTATTTTATTTTTTTACTCCAGGCAATTACTTGGTCAAGACCCTGCAGTTTTCTTGGCAATATTTTGCAAGTGGTTTGCCATTACCTCCTTCCTCATGTTGAGAGAGAGTCTCACCCTACTGTCCTTTTGCCTAAGCAGGACTGGGATTCATTGTCTCCTTGTTTCTCACTGATACCTTAATCGCTTTGCCAAATTGACTCTTGTAGCAGGAGTGACATCATAAACATTTATCAGACCTTTTTTAAAAATTAAAAATAATAGTTAAAGAAGCAGTATTATGGATTCTGACATTCCTGCCAGAGGTTAACCTTGCCAATTAACACACACACACACACAAGAAAACTAAAAGTGGTCAAAGGGCAACATTTATTTTTTAAAATAGTTTTCAAAATGTTTTGTTTAAAATCCCCTGTTTCCTAGAAAATAAGACCTCCCTGGATCATAAGCCCAATCAGGCTTTTGAACACGTGTGCTAAAATAAACTTTCCCCCAAAAAATAAGCCATCCCAAAAAATATTGCAACATAACAACAACTGTGATGTGATCACGCTTACCGCCTTCTGCACCTCAAAAATAATAAGACTTCCCCAAGAATAAGGCCAAGTACTTATTTTAGAGAAACACTGTATTTATATTTTAAATTGCAGCTTTATTGGTTCAATACAATACTTCTGTATTGGTACTTTGGTGTACAACTTAGATTGTTCTTCCTTAATCCTAAATCCTCAAAAAGAATCCTTGAAATTTATCTATCTCCCAAATTGCAGCATTGCTATTTTCTGAAAGATTTGCCTTTTTTTTTTTGTTCCCTTTGAACTTAAGTTATACATGTGAATGAAATCATACCATCATTCCAATCAGATTTTGGTTCATTCTAAGGTTTTACAATCGGGTTTTAAAACTTTGCACTTGTAAAGGTTTTTATTGCGGCTGATACAAACTGCTAACCGTTCTTCTTTTTAAATAACTTCTTTTAGTGTCTTTGTTTCATTAATGTTTTATATTGCATATATTTTTACGAGGCATACAACCAATCTATTGGTTATTGGGCAACTGTAAAATATTACAGATAAATACAATTTGGGCATCAAAATGGATGCGCAAAAATAAGCCACAATCTTGAAACACGTATAGATAAAAAATTCATGGGCCTTAGGAACGTGAAGATATAATGTATTATTCTCACATGGTAAACTGTTGCCTTGTTTGCGCTTGTTATTTTAAATTATGTAACAATTATAATTCATTATTTAAAAAGTTGGTGAGCTATGGAGTCAGTGGTAAAAATGTATTTTGCTGAGGCACAAGTCGTTTTGAGGTTGTAACAAAATTGCTGGATTTTACTGGAATGCAGGCTTGGATGACGTTGGGAACTGCTTACTCATCCTGTGCTACTCTTGGGAGTAATGTAAGTCCTTTGTTGTGATCACGTGCCATGATCACCATGGTAGGCTGCTTTTAACACAGTCACTAGGGAAATAAGAGCACTGAGCTTTTAATGCCGAGCTTATGGTATTGAATGGGCTATTTCAGCTTCTGCACTCAAATGAACTTCTATAAGCTGTTCTCACAGCTTGTTCAAATGCCTTTGGTGCATGTCCCTAAATGCTTCTTTATTGTACGTATCAGAATATACTTATTTTAGTGGGCCACCAAAATCTCAAATCCATTACAAAAGGGCCATTTAAGAAACATAGCTTGGCTTTGATTGACTAGCTCATGGACGATGATGGCGATGATGACAATCATCATCCCTTTGACCAATTCGCTCCCACAGAGAGGGTCTTTTCCAGGTACCGTCAGCCGGGCAATGCTGGCTGGCGACGCCCAGGGGAAGGGCCTTCTCTGTGGCGGGCCCTGCCCTCTGGAACGAGCTGCCCCCCGCTCTCAGGAACATCACGGACCTCCGCCTCTTCCGCCAACATCTAAAGACACACTTCTTTCGTTTAGCTGGCCTGGCCTAATTCCCCGAGACTATTTTACCGACTGATTTTAAATTAAATTAAATTAAGGTTTTAACAAATGGGTTTTTACACTGTTTTTAGCACAGGGTATAGCTTAATTTAATAAGATTTTATTGATGATGTATTTATTCTTTTTGGTATATGTTTACATGGATGTTTTTAGTTTCCTGTGCACCGGCCCGAGTCCCTTTTTTGGGAGAGTGGCGCGGTATAGAAGCCCAATAAAATCAAATCAAAAAATCAAAATCAATCATCATCATGATTCCAGTTATTTGTAAAGAAAGGCTTAAGAAGTAATTTTAAAAATTCCAGAAATAAGCGGTCAGAATTTAATTCATTTATGATTACTGATATTTTTCTTACAGTTTTGCAAAATTTACTTGGTTCAGTTTCCAAGTTAGTCCTAGCAACAAAAGAACTCCTTGACATTTCTAAGAGCTGGGCTGGAGTTAAATTTTAGGTTCTTTCCCACATGATTTGTTCCTGGAACAATACTATTTGCATCTGTCTGTAAGCATTGGCTTCTACATAGTTAAGATTCCTGTTCAGGCATAAATCAGATGAGTATAATAGCAGCTATTATGATAACAATAGTAGCTATTCCTCAACAGAATTTGAAAGTATAAGTGTACATGCCAACATTAAGCTATTCAAAGACATAGCCAACATTGTTACTTTTCTGCCTAGAAATCAGAAAATTGTCCTCCCCTTTACAATCGCATTTTTAAATTAGAGGTTTTGGCACCTTTTGCCAAATCCTGAAATTTATTTATGAAATTTATTCTGTCTGTTATGTCAGGGCGGGAAGGCAGAGGCTCTTGCAGCTGCTGCTACCCAGTTTGCCTGAACTGGAAAGAAGTGGCTGAATACCATCTCCGACTAAAAACCATATGTATGAAATCGCTGCATCTACAGCTTAAGCTGACCCACCTACTGAACCAACCGGTGTGCTGCAACAGGAGTCAGGCATGCACCATGGGCATGTGCACTCACCGCCTGCGATGCTCCAGCTGCTTGGTGGAGCATTGCACAGGCACTGTACGCTGCACGCACTTACGCAGATGGACTGTTTCCTTCAAATACAGGTAAGGATCAAGGGTGGGTGGCTGGGCCCTCCAAAGCACCATTCCAGTACAGTGGCTGCTGCTTCCGGCAGACACTGGTATGCACGTACCGGAGCGTACCTGTTAAGGATATCTCCATTAGGAGACTGAAAATGTGCAACAGAATGTAGTAAGAGATATGTTGCTAGGTATCTACACTATCAGTCACAGACACTGAAGGTAAAACAAGTAGACTTTTACGTTGGAAAAATAAAGTAAGAGACACTTCTTCACAAACAAGTGATAAGTAGTCCTGAATCATATACACAGTCTATTACTCAAACAGTTGGCTTACAGTCGCTCAACTCACAATTCTCCTCGCTGATCAATAACTGACATACAGAGCAGCCATCATCCAAGGATCAGCATCTAATAGTGATTCTGGCTCCCTCTTATGGCTGATTGAGGAAACAGCAGCCAATCACATCTCACTGTAGCATTTAAAGTTACAGATACAATATTCCAATCATGGCTTATATATATTGCCAACCCAACACTAGGATTACGTTCCTAACAGTACCTCCTGCAACCCACCACTGGAACCATTTTTCCTGCTATAAACTTGCTATAGGCTA